>WEIS01077835.1:0-17333 GCA_013389965.1 Todus mexicanus | reverse complement strand
GTTTTGTTTTTGGGGGTTTTTTTGAGAACCAACCTTCCCTCCTCCATTTGACAGTTTATAATTACCCAGAGCAACCGATCAGCAACTGTGCTGTCTGCAACATCTGGGAGATCTTAAGGCAGATCCCAGTCCAAACTGCACTGATGTAATTGTTTTGCTGGGTGAAGGATGATAACTCTCCCCACGTGTGTTTATACTCCTTCAAAATAATCCAATGGGTTTTTTGAAGCCCACTTATGTCAACACATGTTTTATTGTGCCTTAAGTGTTTTCAAAGCACTGGATGGAAGCAGATGGAGAAGAAGTCCCCTTTTAAAGCACACCTCCTCATGTTCTTTTTGAAGTAGCTTGTTGAATCACTGTATTGAAGCTCTAAAGGTTTTTTTGAGGTGTCTAGCCAGACCACTGGGTTCAATATGCATATGAAAAGCTAAGTATAAAAATTCATGAAAGAGATCCCCCAAAGCTCCACGGGTGGAGGTGGCTACACCCCTTCTGTCCATGAGAAACAGTAAGAGCCTATGATCAGGGAAGAGCAAGGCCATGTATAGCCAGGCACTCTACCTGAAGCCCTGCACCTACAACCAGCTCTGCAGAACAGCTTCAAACCTGCGAGTTGTCCAGCAGAAGATGCTGCTCCCAGCAGTTGTCCTCAAGACCCAGGCAAGAGATGGAGTGGATAACAGTGCTCTTTGGGGTAAGCCAGGTGAACTTGGGCTACCATGTGAAAACATTAAACTACAAATCTAAAAAATCTAAGCTGTTATATCACCAGTCTTGTAACAGGAATAGCAGCCTCTCCATAAGACAGCTGGACTTCTGAAAGGAAATATGCTTTGTTACCTTTCCCCTGTAATTTCTTTTATTCAGTTTTGGGTTGGTTGGGGGGCTTTTTGGGGTTTTTTTTAAGAAAAATAAAACATCTCTGGCTGCTGCCAGTGCAGATCCAGGTCCTGACTTTGATGTGCTACAGCCTAAACGCTTCTAGGCAGAGATGATTGCCTCCATAAAGCTCTGTAATGGTGACTTCACCCGTCCTCTGGTACCTCAGCTTTTGCAACACACAGAGCAGAGCTGAGCTGAACCTCATCTCGCAGCAGAATCCACTTTGCTTTTTATCAGAGTCACCTCCACACTGCCGTGACAGTCTCATGAGCTCCAGCAGGCAGGCTGGGCGCCCAGCATCGCTGGAGGCCTGCTTATACACGGACAGAAAATTAAAAGTTTTCTTCCATCTTCTTCAGGGTGAGAGACTGCAGCTGAAAAACATTTAGTATTTGGAGAAATTTTAGTTAACTGAAGTAAACCAAACATATCTAGCTGCTTTTACGACTATTTCATAATAGTATCTTTTTAAGCTAATACTCCACCAGGGAACGCAACTTGCAGACAAAAAAACCCCTCTGAAGTGCCTTGAAGAGATCTGAGCTTTGGACTCTGAACTTTGCTGCTTATAAACAATCATTTCAATCTGCTGAGCCGCAGCGGGAGTATGAGGCTTCATAAAAAGGCTTAGGTGTTGTAATACTGAGTGCAGCAGCATTTAACTCTGTATCTTGCTATCCAGCCTCCCCATGCAACCCAGAAGATTTAGACACAAAGAACCAGATCTGCAAAGGCCAGCAGGGAACTGCTTTAGCAACGGCTGAGGAGAGTACAGCCCAGCTGTGCGGAGGTACCTCTTTCTGATCTGGTTTCAAGCCCCAGATCCCTTTCCCAGTGCAGGAACTGAAGCAGCACACTCTCATAAAACAGCAACAGCAATTCCAGCACTTACTTAGGGTTTGGAAGAGAAAGATCCAGTGCTCCTCTTTCACTGCAGAGATGCAAGCAGCTTGAACCCAGACCTGCCCTGTAGATGTTGGGGCATCCTCTTGAAGCCATTCTGGTTTTCATGGAAAGAAACAGATGAGGTTGGGCCAGAGGACATGGGCATTTAGGTCACATTTAGGATCTCTGGAGGCAGGACAAGGACAACTTGGGCTCCACTCATGATTCATTTCAGTGCATGATACTTAAATATTCTTTAGGGGAAACTTAAGCACCAATGAACACCATGAACTTGGGGTTCACAAAGTTAGAACACAGAGGCATCATCCTCTGCAGTGGCCTGAAAAGCACTCTGGCCTTTGCCAAACCACCACATACCTCTCTTTCCTTACCGTCCTACTCGGTGGTCCCATGTCCCAAATGTATTCATGTTCTTCTTTCTTCTTCCCAGAGGCCACCTTTAGTCTGCACACAAATGTTCCAACCTCACCTGACCCTCATCATATACCCCCAAAGCAGAGAAATGTGACTGAGGTTAATTTATTTTCCTTACACTTCTTCCAAATTCCTGCACCTTGGGTCTACCCCAATCCCTCATCCACTCTGTGTTCCTCACTCAAACCCTTGGTTTATCGCCCTGGTCCAGGTACCAGGGCTGGCTCAGGGCTCAGGTACAGCACGAGAGAGCTGAGCAGGGCCAAAGCCATAAGTGAAGACAATCAGCTGGTGGGCAGTAATTGCCTGAGCAGGCAAGTGCCTCTAGGCAGGTGGAGTTGGGCATTGCCCTTATTTTGAGGCAGCTTGTAAACCAGCCTAGAGAACAGCTCTAACTTATCTCAAACTGTGACTCCAGTCACAATCTCTCCTGGTGCAGTTAATTACACTTTTCAAAGCAGGACCAAGTCAATGAAAAGGATTAACAACCCCATCTGCATCCCAGAAAAGTTGTTAGAGAACTAAAGCATTTGCAGGGAAGGTAACTGTGAATCCACACCTTTTTGTGAAGAAAAAGGAACTGAGCCCACAGCCCACAGCTGTCATTAAATCACCAGTGAGCAGAAGGGCTTGAGGACTCCTTCTCCAGACACACCATGAGAACATCCACCTTGCCAGGGAAGCAGCATCACACATGATTTCTGGTACTCTGGGGCATCACACCAGACTGTCACCTCATCCCAGCAGCACCAACACTGAGGTTCTGGGTGAGACAGGAACTACTTGACACTGAAGGGTTTACAAAACTGGACCAAGGGAAGTTTGCAGCTCTGCACGGTTTGCAGAGGAGTTTGAGGAAACTGAGTTTTGTGATGAGGCCCAGACCTTCAATGGTGCTTAAATGCTAACCCAAATTATTTACAGTGGAGACAATTGCCTATAGATTTTTCAAGATCTTAGCCCCTAGGGCGTTAGACCAGCTAAAAGAGGCTAAGGGAAGTCCAGTCACTCAAGGTATTCAGATCAGCTTCTCACCTGGTGTGACACCAAGTTCCAGCCTGTCTCACCCTGGAGTAGTGGTGGCTCAGGTTGTCTCTGCCTGTTCTGTGCTGCAAGGGCAGACCTTACCCCGATCAAAGTTTCAGTTCATGAAAACTGACTGCAAGGGCACAGCAGTACTGTGAGGAAATCCCAGAGATAGTCTTTGACCTTTGCTATGCAGAGAAAACGCTTCAAGTAAGAACGTATTTACCATATTAATACTAAACCAGTTCCATTATAATGACAAGTGTGATGTTTCACCAAAATTATTATAGGATTTATATCTGCTGTAGCTCTCCTTTGGCTAGAGGTTGGATGTAAAAGAACCATATGTTTCTTGTTACAGTGCTGCAAAAAATCCATTGTTTCTGGGTCAACCAATTCAAAAATTAAAGAAATCAATCTGCCATAACAAACATGATCTTCAGCAATCAAAACATACTCTTGTATTTCACTATGTATTTAATAAAAGAACTTCAAATGAAGCCCAGGTTCACTTAAAAGTGATGAAAATTATTTCAAACTCAAACTGTCATCAAACTGCAGGATTAGCAGCATCAACTCTGACTCTCTTAATTTGACACGTGTAATTTACATGTGCCGAAGATGTTGTGAACTCAAACTACAAAAAGACCTCAGTAATTTAAGGAATCTGTATAGAATTTACAAACAAAAAACCAAATTAATGAAGAGGAAGGGTTCAAAGTCAGGTTTGGAAATGCAAGGTGCACCATTGCCTTGGGCATTATGATATGACTTCAATTGCAGTTTTGTGTTTTTCCCAGTAGGAACCCCTTTCTCATCCAGGAATTCTTTTCAGTGCTCTCCAGTGCACAGTTCAGCCTTGCTTTCTGCACTCCACACAGACCACAAATGCATCAGCTTCTTTGTAAGTATTTCTGCACTTACCATCAGAGTAGTAGTGACTATGAGGTCTTTCTCAAATCTGTGAGAATCCCTGTGAGGTTTGCTCGTGGTACCGCCACCTGTACTATCCATTGTGTGTTTGGGTGAATATTGACACTTTCACCTAATATTTTCAGAACAGATCTTCTGAACCTAGACATGGATGTGATTGCTCTGCTTTTCTGCAGACATAGCCTCAAGCATCATCTATTAAGCATTTAGTAAAATACTAAGTGAGTTGCAAGCATCTTCCCCAGTTACTGTAGAACCTTGTGAAAGCAGCAGAAAGAAACTCCAGTTCTCCAAACCAAGATGCTCTTTCCTTCACCACATGATCTTTTCACCTCGAGCAACTAGACCCCCTTGACTGTTACCGAGCTTTTCTTTAAAATGAAGCAGTTTTCCAGATAGCAAGCTCACAGCTGCCATCCTGGATCATTCACGGAGGAGCATACAGCCTGCACAAGGAATATGGCAGGATCCCACAGAGCGCTGCCAACCTGGGATGAAAACATTTCAAGAATACCGGCCTGAAAAATCTCTACTTTTTAAAATTCCATTCCTTTCCATCCCAGATATTTTTAATGAGAAATGCAAGGATTCAAAAAAAGGAATCACACTGACCCTTCAACTTGTCACCAGTAGGATTCAGATCTTTCATACAATAAACCTGCTTCTTTTAGCTGCAGATTAACACTAGTAGCTCAGTGTACACAGAGAGCAACACTGGAGGGTGAAATATGAAGCGTCTTCCACATTACTCATCTATTAGCCAGCAATGCCAGCATCTAAATCTCATATTATGTATTCTAATGAAGAGTTTGAAGTCTCTAACACAAAGCTGCTACAGCTCCTGGTTCCCAGGCAACAGCTATCCCTTTTACACCCACCTCCTTCCTCTCCATTTCTCACTACTTCCAGATTCTTCTAAATGTCTGGAAGAATATACACCAATCTCTGCCAAAATAGGACAAACACATTTTCCTTAATACCATTGTAAGATACAATTAAACAGTATTAATTGAACTTTTTCAAAATACTTCAATGGGAGACTACTGTACATCATGGGAACTCTAAGTTAAAAATGACCAAGTCAGATGCATCTGAAAAGACATCTAAATTAAAGCTGCCAAAAAGCCTCAATGAACAGGCAAGCTCTTAACACAGCTTCCTTTGCTCTCCTCCCCTTGAACTGCTATAAAGATCACTTGGAAAGACTCTTTTATTAACCTCTACTACTTGCCTCTGACTCTTAAAATGGAGAAATTTGAGTGTAAAGACATCAGTGATTTCAGATGTGTTACATCAATTGGAGCACAGCTGCTCTGCACTCCACTCAACAGTCCGCCTATTTTTAAGGGCCTGATGATAACAAGCCCCTTTTCTCTAAATCAGGTAATTTTTGACTTTTGAACCACATTAAACTTAATTGAAACCTATGGTCAGGTAAGCAGATGCTGTCTTTCTATAAAATACCAGTTTTTGTAGAAACTTGCCTTGCAGGTGCTGCTTCCATTAGATAAAGTCTTCTAAGATTAACAGATAATGAAATATTTCTAATTCCATTTGAAAAATAAAATATTCTAATAATTCCATAAACAGAAGTGTGAAATTTCAGGCCCTATTTGTCTCTTGGGAAACAATGAGGAGGTTGTCAAAAATACATCCAATGATGCATGCTTCAACACGAAAATTTTACTATAGGAAATGAAAGCAACCTCACATTATTAAAACAATCTTCCCATAGACTTAAGTCTATGAATATAGTCTTTTAAGTATTAACATTGTATATGGTATAAAAGCTCACAAAGCATTTCCTGATTTTGTGATTACAGAAACATCTATATTTTCCATTGTTGTTACATGTATGTGCTTAGATGCACAGAACATTATATTTGTGGTGCCACTGTAACACAAAGCACTGGTCCCGTATTGTTGTCTCCAAGGAGAAGAGATGAAGGAAACAAGCAACCTCTTTTTCATTTAACAGAGCAACTCGCAGCAGCCTTGTGAGTTTCTTACCTAACCCTACAACTGGAGAAAACAGCTGTGCTAGGAAAAGCTTAAGAATCAAAAAGCTGGAATGAAGAGCGCATACCACGGAGCTAATATGTAATGTATATGCTCATAGGAAAGATCTGAACATCAACTTGTTAACATTTACAAAGAACCCTTCCAAGCAGGTTTTATACTTTGACATGTTTATTTTAGTTGGATGAACAGATTCAATGAACAAGCTGAAACAGTATTCCTCAGCTTCACATTTGCCTCCCTGGAGGCTTCTATAACCGAATGTTTAAAAATATCAGGAATATGTGGATATTTGCATGAAGTAGTTCAACAGTTATTTCTTGTTCCATGCTTCTCTTTCAAGTCTTTCACGGATTACTTCTTTTAGGTATGGTTCAAGATAATGCTTATCCTGAAAAAGAAGAGAATATATTTAACTTATGGGGAGGTCCAGAAACATCTCAAGCCATTCCTACAGAGTACTTGTCTCATTCCTCCTCAGATTTGACTAAACCCCAACCTAACAAGGAAAAAAAATAAAAAGAAATCAAACATTACTTACTTTGAAAAGGCAAACTTTGTATCTGCACAGCCTGCAATGACAAGTTCTTCACTGCAGCAACCACTAATTCCTAAAGCCTTGCCAACATTAACATGCAAAGTGATGCTTCCAGCTATACACCTTTAGAAACAATGTTCTTTTGGCAGATACCCAAAGGTACAAGATCCGCTTTAATTAGTTCAAAGTCCAAATATAATACTCTGGAGAAGCTCATTTTGAACTTAACTTCTAAACAACAGTGCAAATTTGGATTCCACGGAACACTTAAACACAGTTAAACACAAGCTAAACTGCTGCCAAACACAATCAGTTATTCAATGCAGCAATTACCTAAATATGACCAATAAGACCACAAGAAACAGCCTCTGCTTATATAGATAAATTTAATACCCATATACTATCAAAAGTTCAGTGTTAAGATTCTTCTCTGCCTGGTAATTTGGAGAAAACAGAGATACAGTAATGCAAATTGTGTGAATTAATCCACTGAAAAAAATTTCAGTTACATCTGAAAAAGAGGGCGCAGTTTGTTTCCCAAATTACAAGACAATGCCTAATTTAATGCAAAATTTCCCTTTAAATTATTCTTCCTTGGCATCTTGACAAATAAAAGCTTTGGCTTGACATTTTTCAGAAAATTAAGAAATTAATCAGAAAAAGGAAGAGATCTTTTAAAAGAATTTCCAAGTTAGCTACAGTGTATTTCTTTCTGATAGCTTTGAAATATTTTTTTCTGAACACAAACTGTGCTATGGCTCTGAGCTGTAGTTTAAGTTTCCGTCATCCTTAGAAAAAAACAACAAAGATATGATTGACTTAAAAAAAAAAAGAAAGAGATTTTTAAACAGGAATCAAACCCTGTGTTTTCCAGAGGCACCCTATGAGACAGACACTCATTCTGAAGAAAATGTAAGCATGTATCTCCTCAGAGACAGAAAATCCCAAAGATAAGCCATAGCAGAGCCATTTGAGACCCCAATCTTGTAAACACTCTGCGCACGTACCTCTTCATACTTCACCCACTGGTCTTTTGGAAGGATCTGATGTTTCAGGCTTAAGTCAAGTGCTCGCTTTATGCGAAACATTCTTTCATTGTAAAGATCTTCTGGAAGTCTCTTCAATGCTTCTTTTACATCATCATCTTCATATAGTGTATCATCTCGCATTAACCCTGTACCAAGAAGATTCTATAACATCACTGAATAAATGTTTAAGTAAGATTTAAGATTGACACAAATGTTTCTATGTGACATGAGTAAAATATTGCCCATGTAAAATTATGAAAAAATCCCAAATCAATCTAGGAGAAGAAAACCACTAATTGCCCACAGCAAACAAACTCTAACGCTGCCTTACGCGTACTCTATTTACTTATTTTTACTCCTTTTCTTAAGGAGGAATAGGGAAAAGGAGTGTTTAATTCAATGTGTTTCGTAAGAGTATACACATACAGAACAAAAACTATTCTGGATCTGAGGGGTGGAGTTATGCTCACCTAATTTTGTGCCTGTATTTAAGATGACTGTCTAGGTAAAGGGTTTAAGAGCTCTGAATCCACTAGAGTCAGTCAACCACAGATGTGACCACTTCAGTACTGAAAAGTTACTCTATAAACTTCACTATACATAATGACTACATCTCCACTGACTATATTCAGCTATGGAAACCTGAAGCTAGATGTTTGTGCGCCTGTTGGTTCCCTCCCACGCCGTCTCAAATCAGAAGTTAAGTAAGGGAGAAGTACCTTGTCTTCTCAAAGCCAAGAACACTGCCACACTGTTGGTAAACTAAAGGATTCCCAAAATTCAACTGCCCCTGCTTTAAGTTTCAGTATTAACAAGGACAAAACTTTACTTCTGTAACACTCTAAGATTGGTGAAGACTGCAAGAGTATAGCTGCGGACTTGTGGTTAAAGGCTTTGATTCTATGTGACTGAGTTGGCAGTTGTCTTCCAATAAAACAAAAATTTCTTTTGAGCCACATCTTCTTGAGTTCAATTTTGAACTTTATTTCAAGGGCACACGAAATATGGGTGCTAGTTTAATCACTACAATAAATTCAGTGTTTCTCCTCAGTTTTCAGTCACATACCCAGAAAAACAGCAAAAGGTACTAACGTCTTAAATAATTTCAGCAGAGATATAAAAAGAGGAGCTAAGCACTGCATCTCCAGAGGCAAGACCTAAGCCTATTCTTCTACAGTTGTCTTGCAGTTTTTTCAGGGCAGGTATGCTAAGTTCCTTTAAATGATTTGCTCACATTGTGGTCAGCAGTAAATTACAGCCTATGCATATTAAGAGCCTCTTATGATTCAAAAACAGTTCTGTCATCTAAACAGTTTTGGATAGGATAGGGTTAATGTTCACAAGAAGTTGGAAGGGACCACAGAAAGGACAGACAACCAAACCAGCCCAGTATATAACCGGGCTGAGGAGCTAGCCGCGGGAAGCTTGAGCAATGCTGCACAGCCAGGCCAGGCAGCAGTGGCGAGTCCCAACTGCTGAGCAGTTGTGTCGTGTATCCTTTGTTTCATACATTATTAGTATTATTGTTATTACTGGTGTTTCTTCTCTCTTTGCATTGTTCTTTTAATCTCTCTTCATCTCAGCCCATGGAGTTTTACTTTTCTCTCCCAATTCTCCTCCTCATCCCACTGAGAGTAGGGAGGAGTGGAGGGGGCACAGCGAACGAGCAGCCGCCTTGCAGGCTCAGCCTAAACTACCATAATAATTGTTCAGTTGTTACCACATTTGTTTCAAACTGAAGATGATATCATCAAGGCAACCTCCTCTACTTAAGGAGACACTATTTTTATTACACTTCCTTCACCACTGCGTGTGCCAGAGAGACATCAAGTCTCCAGGTGGAGACTGGTGACAAGCGGTATCCCTCAGGGGTCCGTACTGGGACCAGCGCTGTTCAATATCTTCATCAATGACACAGACCCTGGCATCGAGCACACCCTTTGCAAGTTTGCAGGCACCACCAAACTGAGTGGTGCAGTTCATACGCCAAGAGAGTCCTAGATAAGCCTGAGACATGGACCCGTGTGAACCTCATGAGGTTCAACAAGGCCAAGTTTAAAGTCCTGCACCTGGGTCAGGGCAATCCTCAAATCAACACAGGCTGCGGGATGATGGGATCAAGAGCAGCCCTGTGGAGAAGGACTTAGGGGTACTGGTGGACAAAAAGCTGGACATGAAATGGCAATGTGTGCTGCAGCCCACAAAGCCAACTGTATCCTGGGCTGCATCCGAAGAAGTGTGGCCAACAAGTTGAGGCAGGTGATTCTGCTGCTCTACTCTGCTCTGGTGAGACCCTGCCTGGAGCGCTGTGTCCAGCTCTGGAGTCCTCAGCAGAAGGACTTGAGCCTGTTGCAGTAGGTCCATAAGGGCCACAAAAAAGATCAGAGGGCTGGAACACTTCGCCCATGGAGAAAGGCTGAGAGAGTTGGGGTTGTTCAGCCTGAAGAAGACAAGGCTTCACGGAGACCTTATTGTGGCCTTCAGGAAAGAAAGGGACGTTTTTTTTAGGAGGGCCTGTTGCAACAGGACAAGGGGTGATGGTTTTAAACTAAAGGAGGGGAGATTTAGACTAGACATACGGGAGATTTTATTCTTTTTTTACAATGAGTGTGGTGAAACACTAGAACAGGTTGCCTATAGAGGTGGAAGATGCCCCATCCTTGGGCATTCAAGGTCAGGTTGGATGGGGCTCTGAGCAACCTGATCTAGTTGAAGATGTCCCTGCTCACTCCACAGAATTTAGATGAGATGACCTTTAAAGGTCCCATCCAACCCCAACCATTCTATGATTCAAGTGAAGTTATGGCGATAAAAAGCGCAGAACTAACTAAATCCTCTTTTGTACTTTTGAGTATTTTGCGTAAGTATCACAGGCAGACTGACTGCTCTTGTGGGAACCCCTCCAGCTTCAGGAGCAGCAATTAGAAGATACTGGCCAGTGAAAGTGACTTGGTAGGAAAAGATAAATAACCAGCCTTAGCTGTTTTAAGTTACATCAAACTCAAGAGCAAACATAGAAATAACAGACAAGTCACCGACTCCTTACTGCACGGCCATCATGATGGCAGAAACCACTAATTTCTTCCCCACAAAAGCAGTAGCTAACTTTGACGAAAAAGACTTATGTCGAACCACACATACATACACCAGTTATGAACTGTAACTGGTTTGAGAACTGTACATTTGCAGAGTTTTTGAAACTCAAGGTAATACTTACCGAGTTTGTTGAATCCCGCTGCATTGTAATACCACTTCCGAATCTTGTCTATCAGGCGACCACCTCCTGCAACTGAAATGGGACTGTCATCAGTTGCAGAGCAAGAATAAAAATCAACATGTACACACTACTGTGACAGTACAAAAACATTTTCTGGCCTCTTTCACACATAGTAATGAAATCCTACATCAAATTTGAACCTGAGCATATATGACAGCCTCTCTGCTTTCCAATATCCCACAACTGACACTGAACAGGTAGAATGCGCACTTGTAACGTACAGTAATTTGACCTCTGTTTCACTAGATCTGAACATTAGACTCCTTTAAGGCTTGAACAATGCTACAGATCATTGCCAAAGACAGCACTAACATTTTCAGGCTCCGTAACCCTTACTTAAGCTAAAACCAAAATGTTCCACACAAAGCAAGCCCATTATGCTTTTCAAATCATTTATCTAAGTTCCACAGCTCTTGCTACGAGTTAATGTGATTTCAAGGCCAATGTATTATAATGTTGTTAACCTTCCGCTCTCCTCTCTAGTTGCTTAAATCCTGTTCCAGAGACCTGTCTTTCCAAAGAGCTGCCAAAGTCAACCGGAAAGTCAATACTCAAAACCATGGACTTTAAACAGAAAAAATAAAACACACCACACAAAGAATGTTCATCTTAACTGTGATTTTGGATAGCAGGGGTGCTTTTAAATGTAATCAAGTACAACGCAGTACCAAATACCACTGAAGCTGCTCCGCAAGGTGTCTAGAAATCCCCGAGCAGCGCAGCATGGGCAGGGCAGCCAGGCCAGCTACCCCTCCTGCCTCTAGCGCAGGTGTCTTTCTAAGGCACCCCGTAGGAGCAGCGTGACGGCGGCGCAGCGTTCGCACACCTCCTCAGCAGCCTCTACCCCTTCGTGCTTCCCGGCCTGAGAAGGAACGGCGCTAGACAGGCTCAGCCGGTGCCCAGGCAGGACGCCGATCCCCGAGGCCTTGCGGAGCAGCCCGAGGGCTCCTCCGGAGCTCCCGAGCGGCCTCAGCCCCCGGACACGCTGAGGGTGGGCGGGCAGGAACCACACAGGGCCGCGCCGGGCTCAGAGCCGCGGGCGCTACCCCGCCAAGGGCACAGGCACAGCGCGGGCGGGGCGCCCACACAGCGCCTCCCCGCCATGGCCCGGCCCGGCTCGGCTCGGCTCGGTTCGGCACAGGGCGAGCCCAGCGCCCAAGCGCGACAGGAGCGGCCCCGCACTCCCGGCCCCGGTACCCCCCAGCCCCACCCCCAGCCTCTCACCCGATGCCCTCGCCGCCATCTTGACCTCGGCGCGGCGCGCGGCNGAGCAGAACTAGAGCTGGGGAGATTCAGATTAGACGTTAGGAAGATGTTCTTCCCCATGAGGATGGTGAGACATTGGCACAGGTTGCCCAGGGAGGTGGTAGAAGCCCCATCCCTGGAAGCCTTTAAGGCCAGGCTGGATGGGGCTCTGAGCAACCTGCTCTAGTGGGAGGTGCCCCTGCCCGTGGCAGGGGGATGGAACTAGATGATCTTTGAGGTCACTTCCAACCCTGACAATTCTGTGATTCTATGAACTGCTGTAACTGGGAGCTGTGGGGAGTGTTCACACCAACAACCACAAGCTGAGGGGTAAAGGAGTATGAGCTGCAAGTAGGTTGATGTTTGTCAAGCACACTAAGCACAGGTGAGCCACAGGAGGAAGCAGAAACCTCCCTCTGCTCAGAGCTGCCGGGTCGAGTGGCTCCATTTGCTGAGTCTCAGATCACTGTTGCTGCCCAGCAGTTTCTTCAGACACCGACCACTGTGGTTCTAAAGAAATACAATACATAGGATTTTTCTAGAAATGCTGCTGCGGTAGGCCATTTCAGTCACACTGACACAGGAGCAACAAGCAGAGCTCAGACTGCCCCAGACCACAAAGGGCCTTTGCCATATTGTACCCAGTGCGCCTCAACATGGTTGATCAAAGGCTGCTACCCCTTATCCAGAACAGCAGACAACAAGAAGTTTGGTAATTCTAGGACAAATATTTATTCTAAAGATTTTTTTTTTTATCTTAAAAGCCAAAAAGAATTTGGCACAATCACCATAAAGTTCTTCTCCCTCCCCTTTTAGCACTCCCATAAAATCTTCTGCGTCCTTTCTTTGTGGCACTTCTGGGAAGCTATTTTGGCATAAGCTCATGCATTTAACATTTCAAAGAAACTGGTTTAGCTCTGGCAGCAATCATTTCTATATTTAAAAATACTAAAGGAATTAAAAGCTCAAAAGTTTGAAACATATATTCTAAAATATATTTTAAAGGTTTGTCACATGGCCATACAGATTGTCGTAAGGACAGCAAAAGCAAACTCTACTTTGGCATTATGAACCCGCATACTTTCTATTAAGATTTTTACTGTAAACAATTTGTACTAATTGTTTGAAGATTATACTTTATTAGCATTAATACAGTCAAAATCTAAGTAAGCATACTGAATTAGACTTAGATATTTTTATTTAAAAGGAGGGAATAGGGGAAAATATTTAGCCAGCACATTTCAGCCACCACTTTAGATGAAATTTGTTATGCATCTCCACCAAAAGCAATCTACATTAATAGATGGTTTCAGGTGATCTTCCCAGGCCAGTGGAGTGGGAAACTAAGAACAAAGCAAAAGAGAGCATCTCAGATATACATTGCAAACAACAAATGTGGCTTTTTACTGTTTGAAGTGAAGAAGCACCAGCATGTTGTTTTGCACTCTGTTTGTTGTGACAACTCTCCTTTCCTTGGGAGTTGTAATTCAAATTCCAAATTCTAATTTTGGATAAAAGACCCAAGCGCATAATCCAGAGACTACTACTATTCTCATTCTTTAAATGTGTCTTTAACCTTACTTTACTTCCCACTTATTAGGGGAGTTTAACCTTTTTAATTTTATTCTGCATAGAAATTGGTATTTGAAGCTCCAGCACCGAGCTTTTAAAACATAAAGACTTTTTCATTAAATCAGCTTAAATCCAAATGAAAACATCTGGATTTCAGTTTCCTGAACTGTTTTTAACTGAAAGAATGGGAACTTCTAAACAATAAACTATCAGCTTGCATTCAGGTTTCATCAGTTTCTTCGCTTTGCCCCAATACACTGTGAAGAATTTGATAATTCCCTATTCAGGCAAATAGTTTACTGATAGGATTAAGCACTTTTAATGCTCCCCAGTTCCTAATGTTAGCATTTACTTAAGTTGCTATAGCTGAGCAAGATGACATATAATTTGTTTTTGTGATTTCCTTAGATTCAGTTTGCTGATTTGATATTTCAAACCAAGTTTCACTGTACAGCTTTTAGGGTATCTGGCAGCAGCCAGATTCATGATGAAACACCTNCACAGCCTGAAACTGCGCCAGGGGAGGTTTAGGTTGGACATTCGGAGGCACTTCCTCACAGAAAGGGTTATTAAATACTGGAATGGGCTGCCCAGGGAAGTGGTGGAGTCAGTGTCCCTGGAGGTGTTCAAAAAAAGACTAGATGCCACACTTAGTGGCATGGTTTAGCTGGGTCTTGGTGGTAGGTCATTGGCTGGACTCGATGATTTGAGAGGTCTTTTCCAGCCTTAAACATTCTGTGATTCTGTGAAAAATGCCTTCTTTGTATGAGGGGCTTCACATATGTAACAGTGTACTTCTTTTCTATGGTATAAGGAAAAATGACATTAGCTCTTAAGATAAAAGCAGGGGAACACGTCACTTTGTTACTGCATTAGCTTGTAATTTTAACTTGTGGGAGGGAAGGTAATGGGAAAAGACAGAGGGTGAGACAGGGCATAAGTCACTAGCCCGTTCTTCTATCTCCCAAAACTCTGAAATTATTAAAAGAAAAAAAATTCCACTTTAATTTACTTTTCTGTTAATATGTTGCATCATTCAGTCTTAATTAATACAGCAATTAATCATGAAGATTGCATCAATAGCAATCAACATATATTCACTAATTCCTACTGAAATACATTTTTAAGTCACTGTAAAGACTTGCTGTGAGCCTTTAAATCCTACAACTGTTTCATAAGCAACAGCTTCTTAAACCAGGAATTCAGAAGTTAAAGAGACCATAAAGGGGAGTAGGTTTATAAAATATTTTTATTTAATAACTTTATTCCTTTTTACATGTGTTACTAATTAAAGTGTTTTTAAGAATTTTTCAAAGTCCTGTATGGAAGCTTTGGCAATCTCTGTACAAAACACCTCATCGGGCAGGGATACTAGCTGATCCAGGGAGATGTAGCTGGGTTGTGCTGGGTCATACTGGGCTCTTCCCAAGAATGTAAGAAACATATGTCTCTCCTTGATTCGTAATAGCTTTGAGTTGAAAACCTATTAAAAAAACAAAATAAAAAAAAAGAACCTCTCAGGTTGTCTAAATTTCAGACTGATGAATCTAAAATAAGCATTTTTTAGACAAACTGAATATCAAGGAAGAAAACAAATAATTTGTATCTTTTCATTTATGTCAAAACCCAGGTAGGTTATATTATATATATATCGCCTAAATTTTAAATAAGTGCTTGAATACACTATGCTAACATACACACACAAGGGAAATCAGGGAGTGGTAAAATGCTCAAGCATATTAGTTATTTTTATATATAATAACCATATTGCTTTTGTATACTCACAGCCAAGAAAGTGGAGAGAAGACATTCTGAAACAGGGAGTAGGAATACCTAAGCATTTTCCCTTTACCAGCAGAAGCATTCATTTATAGAGCCAGATTCAGATGAGTACCATTAGGCAGAAATGAACATGTGGCCATATGGCATAACGCAAATGAGTGAATTGTGCAGTGGCAATGGAAAAGGTGAGTAGCTGTGCCTCTGGTCATTATACAGCAAAAGGCACAGCGCAGTGTTTCAAAGCAACCACGTCTGCTGCATAGTGATGCCTACCTTTGAAGACATCTGTCACAAAATTAATTCTAGACAGTCAAAGGAGAGAACAATGGTAAGGGAAACATGAAAGAAAAGAATGGAACATCTAAAAAGAGAGAGAAATGGAGAAGATAAAAGAAGCACAGTTAAGAAGTCTTAAAAGCAGAGATCTAACTGCATTTCTGAGCAGTACAACTGAAGCGAGAGATGCTGCTTTAGAGAAGATAATGGTGAAAACATGAATGCTACAGCAATGAAAGCAAGCAGAGTTTTTACTAAAAAGGAGAGACTACGCTACTGAAGAATTTCATGTGGATGCAAACTAATTTGAATTAGGACAGAATACAAAACTAATGTTCCTCCTCTGTCTTCCTTGAGTTTTAAGACAGAGTCAGAAGATGGGAAGAAACCTTAACCACTGTTTATGGAGTCAGCTGACAGGAAGGATGGCTACAACAGCAGCTGTAACATCAGAGAGGATTTGACAAAAAAAGAATAAAATTCCTGTATGCTTACTTTCAGCATCGTTATTCAGGACAAGAACATATGGAAACAAGCACACATTGTGAATGCAGCACAAAGTAATGGCCAGACCATATATGAACTGAGTTGCACTAAAATGGATCCCAGAAGTCAAAAGTTTTTGAGGATGGAAGGGAAAAACAGGGAAGAGAGAGGGTGACTGCGCCAAGAGCAAGGAATAGAGGGAACTCTTCACTTACCCTTCCAAACACAGGGAAGGAAAATAACGAGGTGAACCACCATGAAGCCAACAGTAAGACAACTGAGAAGGAAGTGAGGAAGACTTGTGGTCATTTACAGGTCAAGAGGGCAAAAGTGGCACGCAGATTGGAGTTATAGGGAGTAGCCTTGTTAGGTAAAGATATACTAAACAGCTAGAGAAGTAATGAAAATTCTAGGGAGTAGTTTTATTTCCCCATATAGTTTTGGCTTTTTAGCCAGTTAGATTAGACAGATTTCTTACTAGACTTGCTTTAGGAAGAAAATTACTGCAGTTCAGAAGTTGCAATTTGTGCTTTTTTTTTCTTCTAAGAAGCTAGTGTGAGTCCACGTCAGCACTGGATGATGCTTTCAACTTTTAATTTATGAGGAAGTAGCAGTAATGAGGAGATATAAAAAATGAAAGTAGTTATCAAGAAACTAATTTTTTTTAGCTATTGCCACAGCAACAAGAAGATCAATGAGAATCTGATTGCCCAATGGACAGAATTTCTTTTACCTTTAAACTGTATTTTCAGATCCTACAATCTATAAAATTTATTTTTTTAGCTAGACAGATCTGAAATAAATATTTTAATATGTATGTTATCTAATGAAGAGATCTTATGCATGATCTGTCTTCCCTTGTGTCTCTCAGCTAGGTAAGATTTCAGGACAAGAAATCCTAAGCAGGCAGAATCCAGAAGAGACGAACATCACTACGTCTGCTGAA
>WEIS01077834.1:0-32556 GCA_013389965.1 Todus mexicanus | reverse complement strand
GATTTTCCCTCCAGTCCCTTCTTGAGTCACGTCGCTCTACTCTGGACCTACTCCAGCCCCTCCAGATCCTTCTTGCAGTGAGGGGCCCAGAGCTGCCCCCAGTGCTCGAGGNNNAGGGCCGAGTCCAGGGGCAGAATCACATCCCTAGTCCTGCTGGCCACACCATTCCTGACACAGGCCAAGATGCCGTTGCCCTTCCGTGCCCCCTGGGCACAGCTGGTTCATGTTTCCCCTCATCTCGTCACTACAAGCTCTTGTAAAAAGTCCCTCCCCAGTTTTCTTGTAGGCCCCCCTCAGGTACTGGAAGGCCGCTGTGAGGTCTCTGCGGAGCCTTCTCTTCTCCAGGCTGAACAACCCCAACTCACACAGCCTGTCCCCATCAGGGAGGTGCTCCAGCCCTTTCATCATCTCCGTGGCCTCCAAACCTCCCGCTATGGCCCAGCACACACACAACTGGGCTGCACTGGGGTGGTCCACGCTGCCGCCGGCTCATCAGCATCTCGGCAGAGTTGCCATGGAGACCATTAATCAACCACCATCCCTCACCCGATGGTATCGGAGCCCCGAGAACAAGTGAGATCTTCTCCCTTCATCTTCCTATCACATCAGCACGACAAAATCCCAGGGCCAGGCACTTTGAAGCAAGAAAGCAGGCAAAGCCCCGGGCAGACAATGTTTAAATGACTTTATTTTTATTTTTTTTTTCCTCCTTTTATAAATGGGCACAGCACAGAAATAATTAAAAAAAATAGACAGTACCATTACAGTGCTAGATCCATTGGCAAAGATTATTTTTTTTATAGTCTTTTTTTAATTATTTTTAAAGTTTTGGCCATTGAGTAAGAACAAAAACAATTAACAAACATTTTCTTTTCTTTTCTTTTTTTTTTTAATTTATTTTTGTGTTTTCTTTTTTTAACAGACACTATGAAGCAATTTAAGTACTAAACTCTAGAAGAGTTATGTACATACCAAAAAAAGTTCAGTTTAAGATATGCTTCCTATTAAAAATATTTACATGCATTTTTTTTTATTCCCCTCCCATATCCTTTGAAAGGTCCAACACTTGTCGGCTCTTCCATTGTTCACGATTTTTTTTTGTTCTCCTATTGGGAATTTCAATCAGCTCCAAAGAAAAAGTGACGTGGGGCTCACTCGTTGGGCTTTGCTTTTTCTTGGAATTCTTTAAAATCTTCTGGAAAGGGATCTCTCTTTCGGATGCACAACGATGGATGATCTTTTTGTTTGCGGTGGGTTTTTTTTTTCCTTTTTTAAATTTTTTATTTTCTTATTTTTTCTTATTTTTTTTTTTAATTTATACAAGAACGTTTCAAGTTTATTTACAGAAGAACCAATGGGTGGCGATTTCTCCTGGAGACGTGGCGCTGAGCGTGAAGAGCTAAGCGTGTGAGTTTAAAAAGTCGTCCTATCAAACTGCAATGGATTTCGGTTTTCCTCAAGTCAGCAGTTCTGTCGGGTTTGATTGTCAGCTCTATTTAGACCGGGGTGGGGGGGACCCAGACCAGGGGTAAATTATGCACATCAAGTCACCGGTACCCTTGAGGTCTTTGGAGATGCGGTGGATGAATCGTCTGGAATGTGGAGTGAAAAAAAAAACCCCACCACATTCTGGGTGTCTCCTAGGGTGGCTTTTTGCCCCAAAGAAAAAGAATAGTAAAAAAAAAACCAAACCAAAAACCCAACAAAAGAAACCCCAAAAAACCTCTGTACACTCCAGACTGAGACTTCTCGAGGGGGACTGGGGGTGGGTACGTCCGCGGAGCTGCAGGCACAAGGTGCGTGGGATAAAGCCGAGCGCCCACGGGGCTTTGGCTGCTTCACCAAAGGATGTGGCAGTCGGCAAAAGGCTCTTCAGCCCTGACCCTGGGCAGACCCCGGCCCAGCACCGGGATCAGGCCGTCACTACGTCAGGGCAAAGCATGGGAGGGAGGGGAAGGAAAGAGCCAGCAGCGCGGGGCTGAATCCTGCAGCCTCCAGAAGAGGACCCGATCCGAGGGCTGCAGAGCCCAGCACACGCTGCTGGCTGATAAACCCTCCTCCTCCTCCTCCTCGCTGGGTGCAGAGTTTCCATCGAAGCTGAGCCTGCGCGCGTGCTTTGCACACACGGGCGTATATACATATATACATATATATTACTTACATACACGTATATATACACACATACACGCACCACACTCCCAGCCCTGTCGCCGCCGGCTCCAGCCCACCCGAGGAGCTGGCGAAGCGCCCGGGGAGACGCCGCTTACTCTTCATCAACCTTTCGCTGCTGAAAACTCAATGTCACTTGAGGAGATGCCAGAGCCTCGCAGAACACCTCCGAGCTCAGAAAAGCTCAGAGTCATAAAAAGGGTGATTGGGGCAGGAGGGGGATGATTAAAAAAAATATATCCATTCTTGGTTTTAGCTAATGGGTTTGCTCCTGTTAAAGCCTCCAAGCTGGTGACTTGTGGCAGGGGTCAGATGAGTGATCAGTCCAGGCAGCTGGGGCCAAGGCTCGTGTGGAGCAAAGAAGCTCCCACCCCGGGATCCTGGGCACCCACCAGGCAAAGCCGGGAGGGAATAGGACATTTAGAGGCAAACCAGCATGCCACAGCACGCATCCAGCCCAGCACCATCGCCTTCCCTGCAGCAGGATCACCCTTCTCTCCCCCAGAGCAGGTCCTACTGCTTGTTTTCCAAAAGTCCAAAATCAAAGACTTCTGGAGGAAAACCAGCAGCTCCTTCCCAGCCCTGCAAAACCTGTCCAGGGCTGAGTCCTGCCGCTGGCTGGGGCGACTTCCATTCCCTGCCCTTCCCATCCTCCCACTTCCAGCCCCTCCTTTAGGCTCTTGCACACATTTTCTGGTCCTCTCTTCCTCCTCCTCCTTATTTATGTGGCCCAGGAGTCCCCGTTACTTTACTGTTCTCCTCCAAGGCATCATCTGCTGCAAATCACAGCAGAGAGAGACGGAAAACCAGCCCAGCTGGGAGAGGAGCTGCCACCATCTTTCACGCCTCGCACTCGCAGCTCTCCTGAAAACATGAAACTGGCACAGCAAAGAGTCTTCCTTCAGCTGCAGCGTATCACCTGCGCACACAAGCATGCGGAAAAGAGATGGAAAAGCAAGTGGAAAAGCCTCCTTGCTGCCCACATGGCCACCCCCGTCCTCAGGGTGCACAGCTGGAAGGATGAGCACATCTGGACATGGCCCAAATTGGGAGACTGCAGCCACTCATGGATTATATCGCTATGGGGGGAGACGCCCAGGCTGGGGAAGGGGATGAATCTGTGCGATGGGGACGATGCCAAAGCTGGCAGGCTTTGGGAGGGGATGATGCAGGAGATGCTCAAGCTACCAGTGGATCTCATTTTCTTAAAAACTTGCTCTGCAGCCAAAGCAACAGCTGAGAAAAGACGCTTTCGTTCCTCCCTGCTGTGCTTTCGCGCCTCTCCCCCATCCATCTTCGCACCAGGAATCCCTCAAAAGCCCCAGAGCGCAGCGAGACGCGCTGTGCCCGTGCAGAAGGGCCTGCTGGAGGGACCAGCTGCGCCCCGCCGCCACCATCTGCCTCCAGCCACCCGCGGCACGGCCACGCACCCGGCGCGGGGCCAGGAGCCGTCACACACCCTGTTCACATGGTGCCAGGCACAGCCTCGGAGATGGCCACACTGCCCACCACCACCACAACCCCCTCGCAGACCCTGGCAGTGTCACCCGTCTGGGTTTCATCAGGGTTTAGCCCATCCCCATCACTCTGGTAATGGAGAGATGATGCTATCGGCAACTCTCGCGGAGCTGGGCTTTCCCAAAGAACCACAGCCAGCATTCAGCCCACCCTCAGTAGAGGCTCCTTCTCTGGAGAGATTCAGAACCCACCTGGACATGATCTAGGGCAACCTGTTCTGGGTGACTCTGCTGGAGCAGGGAGGCTGGATGAGATGATCTCCAGAGGTGCCCTCCAAACCCCACTATGATGGGATTCAGTGTCTCTGGGATTCAGTGATTCTGGAATTCAGCGATTCTGGAATTCAGCTCCATCCCACAACCCTCCATGGGAGCCACAAGATCAGCCATCCTCCAGCAAGACAAGGCTTTTTTTCCTTTCAAGCATCAACTCCACTAACTAACCCAGTGCCCCTGGGGAGCTGAGGTGACAGGAGAGGCTCTGTCATGATTTATCACCAGAGAAAGGTGGGCTCCGAGCCCAAGAGGCAGTCTCCTTGAGCTCACATCCCCTCTCTAGGCAGAGAGCAAGACAGCAAACGCGTGGAAGGAGCAGACATACAATGAATTAAGACTTTGGTCAATTCTGATTACCGGTTTAATTGCCTTCGCCTTTTTTTTTTTTGCATGTTATCATCTTGTACTCTTAATTACTGCAAGAGGAAGAGCTGCCCAACCTCCTCTCGCCCTCCCACTTCCAGCCTCCCTCACTTCTGAAAGTGTAACGGATTTAAGTGCCGGGATTACAACTTAACACCAGCTGAGCGAGCCGAGGTTAAGCTTGAGTGAATCAAAAAATTGCATTATAGAACTTCAGACTATTAAACGGGGAAAAAATGGAATGAAGAAGATTAGGAAAGCAGCTAAGAAAATCAGCATTTAAAAGATTAAGCCAGGAGGGTTGGTTTTTTTTTTAATGCAAGCTCAAAGGATTAATTCCACGTTTTTCCAAACGATGGTGATTTTGGGTGGCCTTGATACTTGCCATGCCCAGTTCCTTAAATCATGAAGACCCTAGGGT
The DNA here is from genome assembly GCA_013389965.1 of Todus mexicanus. Classification (NCBI taxonomy): domain Eukaryota; kingdom Metazoa; phylum Chordata; class Aves; order Coraciiformes; family Todidae; genus Todus; species Todus mexicanus. Next base: position 27,810 of record WEIS01077834.1, on the reverse strand, counting down.
TCATTGTGGAATCCCAACAGGACCAAAACCTCCCAAAACCATCAAACTCATGAGTTGAAACTCTCCCCTTTGAGCAAGTCAGAGGAAGTGGCTCTTGGAGCCAGGTTGGCACCAAGACGTCTTCAGATGTGGTCCTCACTTTGTAGCACACTCACCCTCAGAGCTGGGATGGACCCAAAACTGGCCACACAGACACACACATACACACTCTCTACACCATTTACCTTTCAGCATCACCATCCAAGACACCCAACCGCACCATCTTCAAACTAAAAGAACCAAACTAATGATGACTTTGAGGCTGGCATCTCCAAAATGGACATTTTGGAGTTGGCCTCTTCACAGGGGCTCTGCTCCCTACCCTGAAGTTAAACCAGGTCAGCATCAGCGTTTTGGGTGCGCACCCCAAGGGTGCGTAGCCCAAACCTCCCATCTCCACACCCACAAGGTCCCATCCAGTCACCACAGGCAGTGCAATGAAAGTTTACAGGGACTTCATTTCATATATCTATATAGCTGTGTATGTATGTGAGTGTGTGTGTATATATATATATATATATATATATAAAATATGCATTTGGCCTCTCAAATTCCTAACACAAAGAAGCGCTGTGGTCTCGTAGCCTCCACCAGGATCATCAATCCCTATATCCACTAACACCCCGAGGGGACTGAGTGCCACCATGTCTGCCCAGGTTAACTCACGATGCGACAGACTCAAAGCAACTGATTCTTTCCCGTTTATCCAGTTAAAACAGCTCTGCGAGCAAAGCCAAGGCCTCCACGGGACACCATCGAGATCACAACCATCATGAAAACAAAGCTCCTTCACAGCATCGCAAACAGCGCTTCAGCTAATTAAACACCAGCTCATCGAGACATCTAATTGACTTTCCTGTGCGGAAAGCTTGCTCCAAACCATCCAGCCTTTCAGGAAGGCACAGTCGGGCTCTGGATCCGGCCCTGTTGCTCTGCACCTTAGGTAGCCTCAGAGGGGAACCCACTGCACTTGGGTGATGATGGCTTCCAGGATCTATTGCTCTCAGGCTCCTGAGTGTCCTGGGGGTTACGCTGGAACTTAAGCAACAACAAAAGAAACATAAACCATCAGTTCTGGATCTTGCCAAAGATACGTAGCAGCCAACTTGCCCTGGGGCTGACCGGTGGAAAGTCACCGCTCTGCCTCACCTTCCTTCTCATCTGGGTGCCAGTGGCCCGGTGGGGACCCCTGCCCGACCCTTAGGGGACAGGGAACAGGCTCTGCTTTGCATTCCTTTTCTTACACTGCGTCTCGCACCTTGTAGAGCTTTGTTCTCCCCTCTGGAGGAACCGGGGAGAGGATTGAGCTTCTCTATCTCCAGCTCCTCTCCCCACCGGCTCCCCACCAAACAACGTCCCGCTCTGTTTGAAAACCAGCGCGGCCGGTCGTTCTGCGCAAGCTGAGTTTTATTGGTCACAGTGACAACCCAGCAAAAGCAAGGTCCCTTCTCAACCAAACCCCTCAGTGGCCGCCGACGCGCGGTTTCCATCGGTTTAAGGTCTCTGGCTGTGCACAGCGATGCGGTGAAGCGAGGCGGTGGCAGGCGGGGAGCAGCAAGAGATGCCCCAGCTTCTTGCTGCTCTGCGAACTCTCCGAAGAGTTGATATCAAGAGATTGTTTCCAGCGTACTGGCCATGTTTGTATTTATTTCTTTTTTTCCCCCACTCCAAGAGCAAACCCTGGGGCATCAGGTATTCCAGCCCCTTGTGCTTTTTTTTCCGAGGTTTGAAGCGTGTCCTCTCTTCGAATAGAAGCAGGGAGCAAGGTAAGTCCTGCAAAGCAACCGACCCCGTTCAAGAAGAAAATAAAAAATCAAAACAAGAGAGAGGGAAAGAAACCTCCCTCCTTTCCAAAGGAAAAAATAAAAACAACAACCAAAAAAAAAACCCAAGACAAAAAAGGAAGATAAATCCAAACCAACCCCCCTGCGCCCCAGGGCTGGTAGAAGGTGTCCGGATCCCAGAGTCCGTTGTGTTGGTGGGAAAAGCCCAGTGACCTCCAGCTGCCGTGGGCAGCGCGACCGCCCCGTCCCACGTTCGCCAGGGCATTCCCCAGACACAGGTTCCTCGGCGTTGGCTCCTCGCCCGTCCCTCCCGCTGCAGAAAGGCCAGCGGTACTTGGTCTGAACTCCGCAAAGCTCTGGGCGCTCGATTTTTCATCGTGTCGAAGACGCGTCTCCTCCTTTAGCTGTTGCGGGTTTTGCTTTTTAAATTCACAGTCTGATCCAAAAAAGAGAGAGAGAGAAAGAGAGAGAAAGAGGGAGACTGGATGAAGTAGAGGAGGAGGGAGAGTTTGGAGCGGGGAGGGAGGGAGCGCGAGGCACGCCGGGCTCTCCTTCTACGCGTAAAACTCCTCCTGCTTGTCAGGCTTCTGGTACGTCACGTTGGCTTGCTTGGGCTCCTCCAGCGTGTAACTGCCCTCGTCTTTCTTCTTCATCCGGTAGATGAGCAGCATGACCAGGAAGGCAGCGAAGAGGGCTCCCACCACGCCGCCCACGATCACCGCTGCAACACAGAGAAGTGGCACGGCCGTCAGCGCCGCCCCGCACACCCAGCCGGGCGCCCTCCAGTAATCTGGGGGGACCGTCTTGGATTCCACCACAGATATCTGCTTTGCAAGTTTGCGAGCAACTTTTCTCCTGAAATCTCTGGTTACAAAGACTGGAATTGAAGGTGAGGGTCTAATGCAATCGTGTGATTCAAGGAGCTTCAAAAAGCTCCCAAGTGCAGCGATGCTGAAGGGTGGGGAGGACCTGAAGGCATCTCCTCCACAGCTGCACGGTGGGTGATGGATGGGCACGAGGCTGCCCAGGTGCACGGAGAGGTCTCTGCATCAGCTCCAACCTCAGGAAAGGAGGGTGCAGAAAGACCCTGCAGAGCTGCTCCTTTGGGTTCGTCCACTGCACACAGCTGAAGACCACCAGAACAACGGCTGTTTGCTGTGCCATCACCTCCAGCTCCTTTTAGCTGGTGGTGGGACACTGACATCTCTGTCCCATCTCTAATCTCCCCTTGGCCGGGACAAGTGACCCTTCCATGGCCCCTCTCTCGTCCCTTGAGTCAGAGGTGGCTGGGTCATATTCAGCCAGCACTATGGCACATCTTCCCATCAACACTCTATTTTGCTCCTGGAAACCCATCTTAGAAAAACCAAATCATGCACAGCTCTACATTCTCCTGGAAAAGACATGAAGACCCCTGGGAAGACCCCAGCACAGATCCTGGAGATATTTTGGCAGATGATTGTGGATTATCCCAGGCTCAACACTACCCCAGTGCCCCGCTGAAGATCAACCCCTCTCCTGGGACATGGACAGCCCAGTTGTCTGTGTCCCCTCCAAACCCACCAGCTCTTCCCCCACAAGCCCACGGCCTCTGGTCTCACCTATCAACACTTCTTTCCTCTCCAGGATGTTTTTCTGGGGGAGCTGAGCGGCCGAGTTCCCAGAGTCTATCGTGTTGTCGATCAGTCCCGGCTCCGCATTCTTGCCCAGCCCAGGTCCTGATGGTGGTGTCACCACAGCCATCACCTCGTTACCGAGCTCAGGACGAGTTGTCTCTTCCTCCTCCCGGATCTCAAAGTCCCCACTGGGGCCGCTGCTGACCGGGACCTCCAGCTCATTGTCAAGGACTGTCGTCACCTCCCCTGGCTCCATCTGGGAGAAAGGACAAGATGGAGCAGGGGTTAAGGACCATCCCCCAGCAGCTCTGATGTGTCCAGAGGAAAGACATCACAGTACCGATGACAGGGTGACCCTCTCAGCAGGGAACACAGAGAATAATGTCGGAGTGTCCCTTCCGAGTGTCACTGAAGTGGATGATTGTATTGCAGCAAGCAACACAACCCCACATCTTGATAGTCACCAAAAGGCTGAGGCCACCATGGCTGAGCTGGACCATCCTTGTCCTGGTGCCCTTGAGAGGCACAAACTCTCACCAGTTCCCTGTAGCTTCCCCTAAAGAGAAGCTTCCCCACATGCCAGAGAGCCCTCCCATCCCAGACACTCATTTGAGCTCTGTCCCCAGTGCAGACCGTGCCTGGCTGAAACATCTCACAGATGCCTCCTTGCTACACGTGAAGTGATGCCACCGTTTGTGCTACAGCAAAGCAGCAAGTGTAAGGATCCGATGCCATCAGATGAGCCCCGGGTGGGTTCCTTCCTTGTCCCTTTTCTCCCTTCAATCTGCTCTAATGTTTGCAGCCCTGTGGCACAGGAAAGGAACAGGAAGATGGGTTCTTCTCACCCAGGACATGGAGCCAGCCCAGTGCCCTGCTGCGGTACCTGACGAAGCTCCCTTGGCAAGGAGGTGAACCCAGCCTGGATAGAAAACAAGGGCCAAGCACATCATAGAATCATTTTGGTTGGAAGAGACCTTTAAGATCATCCAGTCCAACCATTCCCCCAGCACTGCCAGGGCACCACTGCCCCGTGTCCCTCAGCACCACATCTTCAGGGCTTGGAAACCCCTCCAGGGATCAGGGGGACTCCACCCCTGCCCTGGGCAGCCTGGGCCAGGCCTGGGCAACCCTTGACAGTGGGCAAAAAATTGTTCCTCAGCTCCAGCCTAAACCTCCTCTGGAGCAACTTGAGGCCGGTTCCTCTTGTCCTGTCGCCTCATAGTTGGGAGCAGAGACCAAGCCCTCCCTGCTCCAAGCTCCTGTCAGGGAGTTGTGGAGAGCCAGAAGGTCTCTCCTGAGCCTCCTTTGCTCCAGACTAAATAACCCCAGGTCCCTCAGCCGCTCTTCACTAGACTTGCAGTCTCATGAGATGAGCTGCTCCATCCACCTCCAGCCCAACCCTGCCCTACTCATTGCCTCCTGCACATCTCCAAACCTACAGCTCCCTCAGGGCCAAATCCCCCCTGACCTTCCTCCTTGTCCCTGCTTTGTGTCCATATGCTGAGCTGGACCACACTGAGCATCCCCGAGCAAAAACCTCCCCGGGATCCCTCCTTTGCGGGGCAAACAGGTCCCTCCACGGCTGCCTCGAAACGCCGCAAATCGGGATGAGCAAAGAGCTGGATGGGCCGGGGCTGGGGCCAGGGTGGGTGAGGAGGAGCCCTCTCCATGTCACGCCGCCCCGGGCGCGAGCGCACGGCTCAGTGCTCCCCGCGAGCGGGAGGGTTTGTGACAGAGATTAATTGAAGGTCAGCGAGAGCCCAGAGCGCTGCGCATCGAGATACGTACGCGGAAAAGAGGGACTAGTTGAGACAAATCACTCCACCTTTCAGTCAAAGCAGTTTCCAAAGGGCCCCTCAGGGGCTCTGAATGAGAGATGGATCAGCGGATTAAATCCCCTGCTCAGGACACCCCGACGGGCTGGAAATGCACCATCGAGCTGTAATTGTGGAGCGTTTGGGCCTCCCGCTGACAGGCTGCGAGCTGGGGAATGCTACGATGAGCCTGGACACCACACTCAGAGGAAAGCTGCTCTTTGCCCATGGGGTGGTGGCACCCCCAGCCCTGCTCCCCTCCCGCTCTCCCCTCTGGAGAGGTGGGGGCACTGGGGATATGTGGCATCCCCCTGGGTATCCCCCATCAGCTTTCACACCAGCTCCATCACCATGTTCTACCTGTGCTAAACCCCCCACCCTCTCATCTCCCTTCTCCAGCTCCCAAGATGATCCACTCTCCACAGAGCTGAGAAGAGCCCAACCTGTCTTGACCTCCCTCTGAGCCACTGGTTAAGGATGCATCAACCCCAGCAGAAGTTCCCATCACCACGGCTTGGCTCCCAACGTGGCCCAGGAGCCCTTGAGCAGGTGGCAAGGGCTCCTGCCTCCTACCTGGGGGGCTTCCGTGGGCGGCAGCGTGGCAGGACTGGATGGCAAGGCAGTGCTTTTTTCTGTGAGGTCTGAAGTCCTGGAGGTGCTTGGTTTTGGCACAGACCTGGGCTTGGCTGTGCTGGTGGGGACAAGCCGCGACGTGGCCACCTCCGTCGGTATGCTGGTTTCCGGGATGGAGGTGGTGGGTGTCTCCAGGGTGGTGGCCCGGGTGGTGGCTGCCTTGGTGACAAAGGGGGGAAGGAATCTCCGGACGGTGGTGGGCTTGGCAGTAGCCATGGTGGTGCTGGTGATGGTTGTGGAGGCCGTGGTGGAGGTCGTCGTGGTGGCCGGGGTGGTCGTTGTGGTTGTTGTTGTGGTCGTGGTGGTGGTAGGGGACTCGCTGGTAGCGGTACTGGTGGTGGTTGCTTTCCAACTGGGGATCACTGGTGTCTCTGTCATCCTGGGGATATATAAGATGCTGGTGGTCTGCTCGGGGGTCATGTCCTCAGCAGGGAACGGTTCAAAGGGGGTGGCCACGGGCTGCACCGAGGTGATGGGCAGCACCGCCGCCGTGGTGGGGAGTGTGACGGACGTGTCCGTGGCGAGGGTCACTGCTGTGTCGAGCCCAGACTCCTGCTCAAAATCTGGAAGAGAAGGAGAAGAGCAAAGGGTGAAGCTGCTGGTGCTGTTCCATCACTTTCCCGTGCTGCTGCACACCTGATCTCACCCCAAACCCACCCAGAGCAGGGACTGGTTCTGGGCTCAGCAGAAACCAAGGGCTGCACGGTCCCAGGTGGTGGCGAAATCACCTCTCTGGAGTTAATGATGCTGCTACACTATGGGATGTGCCCTTGTGTTGAGGAAGGGCCCAGTGCCCAGTAGGGCCAGAGACTGAAATGGGAGTGGAGTCACTTGAATCCAACTTTTGGGACAGTTCCCTTCGCTTTTATCTAGGAGGGGCAGGAGGACAGCTCTGGAGATGGATAAGGGGCAATCCCCTCCCTCACATCCCATGGCCAGCCCCTCTCCAGTCCCACCAAACTCCACAGCCAAGCTCCCCAAGGATCCTTCTCCAGGAACCCCACAGCTACTTACACCCTGAGCCGGAGCCTGAGTAGATATCATCCATTTCATCATCCCCAAAGGGGTCATCGTCCCCGGAGCCCTCCAGATCCACGGGCCTCTCGTAGTTCTCATTGCGCCAGCGCTGAGCCTGCAGCCAAGCAGGGAGAGACGTGTGAGCAGCTCCAGTCCCACCAGATCACAACTGGTGTCCAGACACCCCTGAACAGCCCCCATGGGACGATGCATGGATTAAATGGGCCAAGGAAAAGCAAGACCAAGGGAGCAGCAGCAGAGGCAGCGCTCTCCGAGCTGAAACACCCCAAATGATGTGTTTCTGCCCCAGAACAATTCACTGCTGCAAATCATAGAATCATAGAACGGCTTAGATTGGAAGGAACCTTAGAGATCATCTAATAGAACCCCCTGCACGGGCAGGGACACCTCTCAACTAGAGCAGGTTGCTCAAGGTCTAATCCAACCTGGCCTTGAACACATCCAGGGAGGGGCATCCACAACCTCTCTGGACAATCTATTCCAGAGTCTCGCCACCCTCGTACTGAAGAACTTCTTCCTAAGATCCAGTCTAAACCTATTCTCCAGTTAAAAACCATTTCCCCTTGTCCTATCACTGGATGCTATCGTGAAAAGTCCCTCTCCAGCCTTCTTGTAGGTTCCCCTCAGGTACTGGAAGGCAGTTATAAGGTCCGCCCTTGTCTTTCAGACAAGCTGATATTTTGTGGAGGGCTCACGTTGGCTCTGCTAACGCTGCCCATGGAAACAAACCCTCTGGAAAAGGGGGAAGAAAACCCAACAGCTGCTTTTGGAAGCGGTGAGAAAAAACCACCAGCTTGGTTCTCCCGCTCGCTCTTGTTTTATTTCAGATGATTTCTGTGCGATCCCTGGCGAAGGTGTGACAGCAACACACGCTATCAGCTGCCACAGCTTGGAAAGCCTCAGTATGAAACAGTATCAGCCTTCAAATATTCTGCTGCCTTACGGTGCTGCGAAAACTTTAAGAGCCCTTGCTAGGAGGGCTCTTAAACATCTTGTTTTGCAGATCAAAGTGTCTCCTGTTTGTGTTGCAAGGAAACAGTTTGACACTTCATTACAACCCGAGCAAGGCGGCTTTGATCTGCGAGATAGCATCAGATGTTTCAAGATGTAACAAGCCAGGTTAGTGCTCAAATTTAAAACAAAGGGGGTTGAAGGGTCCCCTTCACCTATTAGAGCTTTTTACCTCTTGGTAACAGCTTCGAGTTTCTTTGTTTTCGTTCCAAATCAGAACAAAAAAGGAGTTTTCAAAAGTTAGAAGGTGCAATGACATAGAAATTTGGGACTGAACTCATATTTTGTCCCCACACCTCTTCTCTCTTCTCCTGGCCTCGGTGCTAGAGAAACAGCCTGGAGAGATGAGAGGCTGGGAGAGGTGGGATGGAGGCAGGAGGTAGCCAAGAGAGAGTGGAACACGTCCCTGTGAGGCAAAAGCTTGCCTTCCCTCCTTGAAAATTGTATTGGGTTTGTGTGACAAGGATTTGGTAGTTGGGGGGCTACAAAGGTGGCTACTGAGAAGCTCTGGAAGCTTCCTCCATGTCCTCCAGAGGCCTGCATGTCCTGGCATTGGCCAGTCAGCTCCAGACAGACCCATTGCTGGCCAAGGCCGAGCTCAGTAAGTGATGTCTCACCTATAAACCAGTGTGGAACAACAAAATAAATGCAATAACCAGATGGGATCTTCTGTAGATCCCCAGGGGGGAGGCAGTGGAGAGAAGGAAAAGATTCCAAGAATCACATTTGGTTTCACCACACAAGCTTTCCGTGATTCCCCAGACTGATTCCAAAAACTCTGAGGCAAAGTCACTCTTGGGTCCAAAGGACAAAGCTACGGAGCTATGGAGCTATGGAGCTACGGAGCTCGCTCACTGTGAAATGACCCACCCAGGACCTCTCTGTCCCTGTGACCAGTGAAGGAAAGCCCAGGACCAGGAGACCCTGGGGCACAGGCAGGGGCTGATTCAGTGTCTTTTGAAGACTGATGGGGCTCACCATGCCTTGGAGCCCAAAAATTATGAGACAGGCCACTGAAACTGATGGGAGGGCAAGGAAAAATCGCAAGGTTTGAGGGGTGGGAGGAAGAAACATTTGGAGTTGTTCTTACTTGCTTTTTAATTTTTTCACATCGAAAATACTAAGGCTCACCAAGAAACGAGGAGACCATGGCTCAGGCGTACCCCAGACCACCCCTTACCCCTGCCAGCTAACCCAGGTGATCTCCCCGAAGGCGGGATTCTCTCTGTGTGACCTGCAAAACCTCGCCATAATGGGAGCCACATGGCCCAGCTCCATCAAACCCATTTTTCCCTTAAATTGGAACCAGACGAAGCAGCCGCAGCCGCCAACTCCCCAGCTCCCCATGCTTGGGAAATGAGAACGGCACCGCATGATCCCAGCATGCAAGGCCAGCCTCCAATCATCCATCCATCCATCTATCCATCCATCCTCCATCCATCCATCCATCCATCCATTCTCCATCCATCCCACAGGGTGGAAAGACTCAGCAGAACCAGTGCATGTCCTGCATCTGCTTTGCCCAGGAGAAGAACCTGGAGCCATGCAAAGGGGTAGACGCTGGTGAGAATTGTCCAGCCCCAAACCCCAAAGCCAATCTTCCCATGAAAATAACACCCCAGTATTTTGCTAAGACTGTAACTGAGCCCCACACCCCCTTGCTCAGCACATGGTCAAGGAGGAGGCCCCAGCCCAGCTCCAGCATCCTCCTGGGGTCACCAGCTGATGCTGTGCTCCAACCTGCAGCATGTGGCTCCCCACCATGATGCAGACGTTTAGAGCTGGGAGACTTTCCTCTGGGTCTTTCTCTCTCCAGATCTGCACCCCCTGCACTGTGCCAANACAGCCAGGACCAGGCACGGGGGGAGCCCCTGAGTGCAGCAAGCACAGCCCCAGCTCACCAAGCTTCAGCAAGATTTATTGATAAAGACCCGTGAAACATCTCCAGGTGTTCGTGGGGCAGAGGGGGGTGTTGAAGACACGGCTGTTCCCCAAAATAACCCATGTTGCTTCACTCCTGAGGTACTGACGTAAACCTCCTCCTGGCCAGGCTGCCCCAGCTGCAGCCCTGATGGTATTAGGTCAGGCTCATGCAATAAATCTTAGGAACAGTCGGTGTTTATTTGGATTTACTGCTGCTTAGATCCTTAATGCTCTGCGCACACCGAGCCCCGCAGTCGTGCACGGCCCCTCGCCTCCCCCCAGCAGGGAGGGGGCTGCTCCCCCTCTATGGTTGGGGCGAAGAGGGGAGGAAGGGTGACTTTGCCAGCCTGGGAAATCACAAATCACACAGGACGGCAGCTCCCACTTCCCGACCTGCGGCTGCCCCCTCATCCGTCACAGCCTCCATCACAGCAAAGATCCAGACGGTTGGATTTGTCCCCAAAGGGAAACTTCACCCAGACTTTATGCCCAGCCCAGCAGGTCCCGTGTGGTCAGAGCAAGGTCAGAGGGAGCCCCCTGGTAGGACCCCGTGGGTGTGTTGTATCCATCCCTCGCAGCCCCTGGTCGCTGGGGCTGGTGTCAAGGGCTGGCCTGACCCTGCTGCGGGAGGGATGGGGCTGCAAACCCCAAGGGAGGGGTTTCCACAGCATGAATTTAGTGCTTGCCTAGGGCTGGGGGTCACACAAACCAACGGCGCACCCTTGATCGATCTCCTGTGGTTGGGATGGGAGGTAGTTGGGATGGGAGGACACGCTGCCAGGACCCCCCAGGTCCTCTGTGCACCCCTCTCCAGGTGTCTGATGCTGGGTCAGAAGGACAGAGGTTCCTCCAGGCAGGGAGGAAACCCCAGCTCATGCTGGTCCCAGTTTCCTCCTGTCCCACACCATCCCCAATCCTGCCCTGCTGCAGTAGGCTGCCGAAAGCCGCCGATTATCTGGCTCAAGCCAAGCGACAGCAGCTCAATGACACCTTCCCAGCTAATGGTTCCTGGCAGGGGGTTCCACTAACCAGCTCAGCCCTGCTTCCCCCGGCCAGCCTTCATCAGGGAAATTAAACCACGGCTCAGGACAAAGCTGGTGGAGGCAGCAGGACCTGAGACACCAGCTGGGCCCAGGAGCTTGCATCGCCTTTGGTGATGTCTGAGACCACGGGAGGCAAAAAGGAGCAGAAGAGTTTAAATGTGCCCTGCGAGGTGCTGCCCCTCCAGTGAGCCATGGTCAGGACTGTCCTGGAGAAAGGAAACCTCTTGTGTCACATCCCCGAGGCTCAGCCCATGAGCCGGTCACTGCCACACCAGCCACGGGAGCAGCCTGGGCCAGGATCTGACTCTGCCATCATCCAGACCCCAATCGCTTGCTCTACTCACTCCTTCAACGTCTAGAAAAGTCACAGGTCTGTGGCTACAAAAGTCTCCATAGGGCAGGCCCAGAAAGTCAGATTTCAATAAACATTCCTCCCGTGCTCTAATGGACCCGGAATAAGTGGCAGACCCAAAGGATTTGGATGTCAGTGGCTCTGGAGGTGACGTGGCCACCGCATCAAGCTTGGATATGAAAAACATCCCCCTGCTTGGTCCCAGAGGACTCTTTTTCACCCACGTCTGTCATGAGGCTGAGCGAGATGGGCAGGCGATGCCGCCCACCCAGCCGCTCGCTGTCCCCTTCGCTGCCTCCGCTCCACAGCTTGGCTGGACCAGTTGGGAACGGCAGCCAAGGGGCCGCAGCAGCGCAAATCACACCCAAATCCTGCGCTAAGAGCCTTGGAAAGCGAGCGGGAGCTCAGACCCTTTGGCCTGGCACCATCGGAGCTGAGCAGGGAGATTAGAGAGGATTCAGTCCCTCTCCATCATCTATGTGCATCTAACACCCCCAGCACAGCGGGTGCCCCGGCCCTCCCTCTTCTCGCCTTTAATCAAGGTGGGTGACACCATTTTAGAGGTGAAAAAACACAAAGCTCGGGTACAGGGTCCCACGCAGTCCTTCCAAGAGCAGCTCTCTGGGTGCACCAGAGGATTCGGGTACTTAAAAGATGAGGAAACCAAGGCACAGAGGGGATCTGCCCGTCAGCTTCATGTGCGGTGCAATCACACTCCTACACCCCCCTCTGCATCTTTGTACGTGTCCTGGGGGATGGGCACCAGCTGATTTGGCTCTTCCTAAACTCCCTGAACACTGTTGCTTGCTCACCCCTCCTTCCCTGGGCAGGGAGAATTAAGGTGGTGGATTTTTTCAGGGTGTTCCCGTTCCGTGGCGGAGCCTTCCCAGAGACTCTGACAATTCCTGACAACCTGCCCCGAATGTTAAACCCCAAATGTGCTGCCATTGCAAAAGTCGCCGCTGAGCGTCTGGGCTTCGACACCGGGAGGAGAGGACCCTTATAAATCGATCCATCTTTAAGCAGCGGCAGAGGCTGGGGAACCTCCCCGGGATGCTCGCAGGCCTTTTGCCGGTAGCCATCGGCATGGCAACGGTCGCTATGGAAACCACCTCCTCCATGGCGACGCATCCCTCGCTGCTGCTGCGGGGTGATGGGTGGTGTCCTCCAGCTCAGTCACCCAAAGCACTTCTGGGGTCTGCATATCAAATGGTCTCATGGTGTGAGCTACACGGGAAGAAGAGTCGCCTCCAAAACCACGGACATCTCGGGGGAGTTGTCCGGCCAAGGAGAGAAATCCCGACTCTTGTCTTGGCATCTGCTGCCTGTGGGACTTTGCAGAGGGTCAGAGCATCTCCCCATGTCCCAGGAGCCCTGGCTGGGAGGTACCTGCACCAGGCATCACAGAATCCCAGACTGGTCTGGGTGGGAAGGGAACTTTGAAGGTCATCTCATCCAACCCCCCTCAGGGAGCAGGGCCATCTGCAACTAGAGCAGGTTGCTCAGAGCCCCCAACAACCTCCCCTGCAATGGGGCCAGGGACGGGGCAGCGACCACCTCTCGGGGCAGCCTGGGCCAGGTTCTCACCACCCTCTCAGTAAAGAATTTCTTCCTGATACCTGCTCTAAATCTCCCTCTTCTAGTTTCAAACCATTTCCCCTCATCCTGCCACCACACTGCCTGATCATGGGTCCCCACCCAGTCTCGGTGGTGGAAGCCGTTGAAGGCTGTGGATGTCTCTAGCCCTCCTGGCTGTGAACAGAAGCTCACGAGTTTTTCCTGAGGGAATCAGAAAGGAAACAAAAAGTTGAAATGAGGCGGTTTCTAAGGCCACGGGGATGTGGGCTTGGTTCATGCCCAGAGCTCAGGCTGGCGGTGGAGGCAAACAAAGCTGGGTGGCAAAGTCCTCTGGCCCACGTGTAAGGCTCGCTGGCAGTACACAGGGAGCAGAGCTGAGGAACTCCAGAGGTGAAGTGAACCCTAGGAAAGCATCACAGCCTGAAGAGCCCACACATCTCCTTCCACCAGGTCCAGCTGCAGCACCCAGCACCACGTGTGGGGTTTGAGACGAGAAGGTTCCTGCCACAGGGAGCCCTGGCAAGGCAAGTTGGGGATGGAGGTGATTTTATCCCATGATATGGATGTCCATGGCCATCCAGCAGCTTCTGGCACAACTCTGGGGGCCAAGGTGGAGGAAAGGATGGGTGCATGCAGAGAGCATCAGCAAGGATGCAGGAGACCAGCCTGCTCCAGATCCCAACGAGAAGCTTAAATCAGCGTGAAAATAGCCTGGAGACAGGGACAGGGCTATGCAGGCAAGCAGAAGGACCAGCTTGCTTTGCTGGCCCATCCCCTGGTGTCAAGCACAGGTCTCTGCATCCCACCCCCTGCCCATCCCACCTGCAAACTAAACACCAAAACCCGAAAGCCAAATCCCAAAGATCTGCTTGTATTTCAACCCAGTGACACAGCTTTGGGAAGCCCAAACTCCCCGTTCCCAGCAGCCCTAAATGCTGCAAGGACAAGAGGAGAGGACAAGGTGGGCAGGAGACTGGTCTTGCCAGGACGGAGCGATGGAAACGTGCAAGAGTAAGAGTGACCCGGGGGTTACCCTCCAATGAAGATACTAAAAAGCACTGGAAAAACCCTGCTCTAGTTGAGGCTGTCCCTGCTCGCTGAGGGGGGTTGGACTAGATGAGCTTCAGAGGTCCCTTCCCACCCAAACCAGTCTGGGATTTTATGATTCTCTGCAAGCTCAGAAGGACGCAGCCAGGGTCAGCGATCCATCAGGGGCTGAAAGCCGTTTTCTCCACGAAGACACGTTTAAACTGAGACCGTATCGCAGGAAAAGTGCTGATTATTTCTACGATATTTGCCACGGGATAGTTTCAATTTATTACCCCCTGAAAGGATTATTATTTTTTTTTCTGGTGTTTTATACAGAAAACCTTAATAACTCACCCCAGCATGGGATTGAGCAATCCTATAAACAGTCGAAATAATATTAACTCGCACATAAAGTCGGAATGAAAACATTGTTTCTGAACCTTAAAGACTCCACAATTCTTTTCCCACTACAAAAAAAAAAAAAAAAAAAAAAATCACCGAATTTCCACTCTTCGATCCAAGGCTGCGAGTTAAAAATAAATCTGTTGGAAAGCAGCTCCAGACAGCAGCTCAGCACCGCCAGGACCCACTGCTAAGGGAAAAGAGCTCCATGGCCCAGCACGGTCAACCCCAGCCAAGATTTTGCCCAAGGATTGATGCCAGAGACCACCCAAAGCTGCTTGAGCTGGAGATGCCCCCAGCAAAAAGCCGAGGAGGCTGGGCTGGAAGGTGGTGCCACAGCATAGCTGGGCTGTGGGGGTGCAGGATACTGGTGGAAACTGGGAGGCTGAAGCTCACAAACAGCGCAGATCTCGCTCGCAAGACGCCGAGTGAGCTCGGGCGAGCAGCAGCCAGTTATTTTGTGTCGCTTCATCTTTCCTCGGATTAATGAAGCCCCGGAACAACAGCTACCTAAACCCCAGCGCGTTTTGATTTAATAGGCCGGTTATTTTATGCAAGTAAAATAATCATTAACATTTAGCGAGGAGCGGTAATTATTCTGGCTTTGTATCGATCCTCAGCTGCCAACGGGCCGGGTGCAGGCGCGTTCCGAAACTGGTGTTGGGACGCGGATGCTCGTGTGGGTTTAATTATCAGGCAGTGAATATAATGAACCACCAAGTCCAGGTACCCTGGACCAGGCTCAGCTCCTCAAACAGCCTCTTCCTCTTCCTCCTCCTCCTCCTCCTCAGGACTCTGTCTCCACAGTCATTTTTTAACCCAGTTCTTCAGTGGATTAGTGCCAGATCCTACCCCGCTACACAATAAATATCCCCAAGCCGGGGCTGGCATGAAAAATAGCAAATCTCCCGACGCAAATTGTTGCTAACACCTCATCTCCCAGCACACTCCGCTTTGAACCTCCGGGGGGATGGAGGTGACAAAAAAACCCACCCCACACACAAACACAAGTCCCCACCTCCTGCCGCGTGCAAAGTGCTGGATGAAGAGGCATAAATGAGCCCAGCGAGGCTCTGCTAGGCTCGACTCGGGTTGCATCAGGCACTTGAGGTGGTTTCTCAGGGTTCCCCTGGGCTGGCAGGGCTCCCCAAGCCCTAAGCACCCCCAGGGACCACCGTGTTTAGCTCCTGCCGCAGATGAGGTGGTTCAAAACGTGGCACTTCACCCCACGGCTGTGGGTTGCGCCAGAGCTGATGGAGCTCTTGGCTGGAAACGATGTTATCAGCAGATGGGGGAGTGGGGCTGGAGGTTCCCCCAAGTCTGGGTGAGCCAGCACTGGGAAAACACCAAGCTGAAGCCAGGCCCTACAGATCTCAGTACCCAGGAGTGGGGAGAGCCCCGTGTCACAGCCCCAAGCACCGGGATATCAGGCTTGCTAAAAATTCTCGAAGCTTCAGCACCCTCCGTCCTCCTGCCAAAAACATTCTGCTAACCCAGGGTGGGCAACGGAGACAACCTACATGGGATGGAGCAAAACCATCCCGGCTGGTGGGCAGGGCCAGGCAGGGATGGGCATCTGCACCCCCTGCCCTGCTCCATTTCCCTGCTCTACCTGCCCAACCCCAACTTTTCCACCCCAAAGGATTCACCATCTGCTCCAGCCTCATTAATTCCCGTGGGGTTGCACATTGCCATGGTGACACAGACATGCCCGTGAGAATCCTGCCCTCCGCGACACGCTGCCGTGGACCCCAGGCCACCAGCCGTGGACGTGAGCGTGGGTGGGTCTCAGCCCCCCAACTCCATCCAGTTTCCTTGCCGGGACTCAGGAGCCGCCGTTGTCAGCAGGAACTCCCCCTCAGTCATTACAGAATTGATTTAATTTGCTCTGCGCCGTAATCCTATTGCAGCTTAACGTGCAAAACTGTCTCGAGCTTTTCTCACCTTCCACAAAGGCGCATTTCAGCGCTCGCTCCCCTCCCGCAGACTCAGCTCTCCGAGGAGCTGCAAAAGAGGACTTGAAATATATCTTCTTTTTTTTTTTTCCCTCCTGCCCTTCCTCAAGCTCTTGGCACAGGAGCTGCCGCCGTGTCTGTCAAAAACCTCCCCGATGGTAGCAGGACGTTGCTAATTGGCACTTTGGGATTCACACGCTCCCCGTCTCACCTCCGGCTCCTCCGCAGAGACCCAGCAGCGCCGACAAGCCCTGAGAGCCCTCACCCTTCCCAACCTGGGGGAAGATGATCCCGTGCTCCACATCCAGCCCATGCAGATGGAGTTTGGCCAAGACAAACCTTTGGTGCTGTTGAGGGGCAGGGAGCTGCGGATGCAGCCGCACGCCCAGGTGGCACGTACTGCAGAGAAGCCATCACGTGCCTCAGTTTACCTGCCTGGAAAATAGGTGCAAATGATGCAGGGAAAGGGATGGGCACAGGCAGGGGATGGGAACAGGTTGAGATTCCTCTCCCATGCCCAGGGCTCTGGTGCCTCTCTGCAAAGGGGCATCCCCAACTCACACCCCTCTGTCCCAGCAGCTCATGTTCCTCTCCTCTCCCACTGCCCTGGATGTGACTCAGGGCTGAAAGTCAGAGTTTCCCCACCAGCCAGACATGTAAAGGGCAAGAGCTTCCCGGGGCAGGCAGAGGGGTCAGCAGGAGAAGTCGTCTCTGTGCCCTGGATGATATCATGCCTGTGGTGCTGGGGGGCAGAGCATTGCAGGAAAGGCCATCGTCAGTCCTTGCCTCAGTTTCCCCCTTCCCTGAAGACCACAAGGAAAGGCACGATGTCCTCTCCAACCAGGACTCGACCTCCTGGTGTGGGATGAGCTGGAAGGCAGAGCTGGAGCAGGACAGCCAGACAGGTCTGCTCAGGGCTCAGCGGTTTATTCTGTGCCTGGCTTCGACCTCGCCAGAGCCCCAGCACACGAGACACTCTCTTTGTTAGAGCCGATATATAAAAAATTCAAGCTGAGATTCAAATGACACCAGGGGCCACAGTCACATTAAAGAGAGGCTAAAAACTGGTTTGGGGGTTGAAATTCAGCCGTGTGAACGCGGTGGTGGCCAGCTCCAGGACCCAGGGCTTTGCCAGAACCTCGTTGCTCTCCCCAGCAAAGCAGTGAAGCGAAAAACCTCATTTCCAGTCCCCTTTGCTGGAAAGAGAAGACCAGAAATTTGCGCCTTAGTTCCTCCAAACTAGAAGAAAAAGACCCAAGCAAACAAACAAACAAACAAATATTCAAGAGCTTTTAAGCCAAAAATACAAGATACAAGAGGAACTCAGTCCAAAGTTTTGCACACCCAAAGTTTTGCCCCATAGAGAAACAAACCCGATGCTGCAGATCTGGGGAGGACATAGGGGAAGGGAAGACCCAGGGTGCTGGATCTTGCTGGAAAGGAGCCTCCTCTCTCCTAACGACTTGCCTAATTACACCAGGGAGGCTTTTGGTGAGGACCTGAATTAATTATTCCCACTTAACGCGGCACCTTCACGCATTCTCCTGCCTGTTGCCCATCAAGGGTTGGTTAAAATAAATACCTCCCCCAGTTATTTTGGCCTCGGAAGGGGTTGTCTGCAGTCCCTTGATCCCTTTTGGTCGGTCCCTAGAGATTCAGCCCTTGCAAAGCCACCGGCAGCCGCGGCTGTGGCCGAGCACAAGCCCTGTCGAGAGCTGGGTGTTTTTTTGGCGACAGCTTGAGCTCCTCCGCGCATCCAAATCTCCCCAGCCAGATGGTTGGGCTGATTGCACGCATCCCGGGTCACCCGAGGGCAGCGCCAGCGCTTCCACAGGCCCACCAGCTCCTGAGCCAGGAGCAAATATTTATACTCCCAGTCTCAGGTGGGGAAGGAGGGGATTTTGTCCCCATTTCCACCCTATTTGCTGCCAACCAGAGCCCACTGGCTTCCCCTCTTCACGGCCAGGGAGGGATGAACACCGCAGCCAGAGAAAAGCACCCGATGCCCACGAGCCCCGTGGAGAAAATGGGTCTCTCCAGATTCAGTTTTTCTTCAAATCCACAGCAGCAGAAAGAAGGGGGGGAAAAAAACCCTAGGTGCCGGGATGGTTTGATGGACGGCGCCTCGGACACTGGCGTCCTTGTTCTCCGCCGGCCACGCTGCACGGCCGGAGCGAGGGAAACCTAATCCCAGTGCCTCCCCGCTCGGATTTCCCAGCTGAAGCACTGCCGAGGGAGGCAGCAGCGCTACCAAAACATCCTGGTGGCGCCAGCTCTTGAGACGCGATGATTTAATGCCCGGCACGTTCGAAGCAAGGCAGGGATGGAGCGAGGGATGCGCCGCGCTCCCGTCTCCTCCGGTTATTGAAAGCCCCTAAACTGGGATGGACGCTGCCGAACGGCTTAAGTCTTGTCGAGACCATCCTGAGGAGAAGATCCCAAAGCAAAACCCAGAGGAGTGTGTGGAGTGGGGGTGTGGGGACGATGTTGGGGCCACCAGGTCCCTGATGAGATGCAGCGATGTCCCGGGACTGATTTGGCACCGTCACCGGGGGAAGACGCTTGATTTTGGGGCACATCAAGTGAGTTAATCCACCAACACTCAAAAGATGTGCAAACACCAAGTGTTGCTTGCTTGGCACTGAAAGACCCTAATTTTTTGCACCTTAAAAATAGATCGACGGGGGATTAGATTCCGAGCAACCAGGTGTTAGTTCTGCAAGGGGGGAGGGTGCGAAACCCCCCGGCTCAGGCTCCTCGCAAACAGCGAGCGGCTCCCAGCGCACATGGAAGCGCTTCTCAGCGCCGAGAGTAACCCAATTTCTGCTGTCTCGCCTCATCACTCAGCTCCTCCAGCAGGAATTAGAACAGGGTGGGGAGTTCACACCGGCCTCCCCGCCGTGCCCAGGGAGGAGAGGTGATGTCACGTAGCAGAGAAAGGCCAGCAGCCAGCCTGGGGCCGCATCCTGGCTCTACCCAGCCGCTCTGAGCGAGACAACGGTTGCCCAGGCCACAAAATTCTTTTCATCTGCATCTTCCAGCTGCAAAATCCACCCCCCGCCCCCTTCAAAAGTGCTCAGGAGCAGGTCAACATTTCCCACCCCCAGCAGATCACTGCTGCAGCTCCTCGATTTAGAAAAATAATTAAAAAAAGGTATTTCCTCTTCCTAGTCCACACACAAAGAGCCCTCAACCGATATTTATCTGCCCTGAACTTTATCTGCTGCGGTTATTGGTCTGGAAATGTAATCAATCTCCCCTCCGACGGCACCGGCCCCTTCAGCTCAGCGGCTGCACAGTCGCCCTCCCCTCTACGTCCAGAGCATCCAACCACCAACCCTGACGTGTGCTAAAGAACAATTAAAATGCAATTAAAAAAAAACCCTCCACAACTTTCCTTGCACGGGGCAGCTCACGCGTCTGTGTTAAAACTCAGCTTTTCTGGGCTGTCGCCCTGTTTTGTGCAACGGGAGGAGAAATGGTCGCAGGGGACTCGCCGGCTGCAGGAGCCCCCGGAACGTGGCCAGCGCTGGGACACCAGGACCTGGTTCCTGATGTGTCCCGTCTGGAAGTGCTTAGGCTCTGCCCCGCGCCCATAAAGCTAAGGTTTCCAGATGAAAGCAAACGTCTCGAATCTGCCACAGATCAGAGCCTTGACCTGAGCGTTGCCCGTCTCTGGTTACTGCTCCTTGCCCGGGAAACGCCGCCAGCCCCGCGCGGCTCAGCTTACCCAGAACATAAAAGAGCTGGAGCCTTCCAGCTTTATAAACGAGCAAAGCTTCGGCCAGTGAACAAAACCACCTCATGCTCCTGCCGCCCCTGCTCCGGGAATGGGGATTTGAAGGCTTTTTGCAGGCGGTGGGAAATGTTTCGAGGTATCCTGCCCGCATGCCACGGGCGTACGTGTGAAAGGAGGTGATGCTGCTGGAAGGAGTTGTTCAAATATTTATACAGCCTGAGCCGCATTGTTTCCTGCCCCCAGATGAAGTCCTCTTAATGAAATGTAACTAAACAAGCCGCTTCCATTCTGCCTTCCCAACGATAATTACGGCTGATACGCTAAGCGGGATGGCAGCGTTTCAACGCCCCGTCGGAGAGATGAAAACCAGAGTCCTGAAGGCAACATCTCCCAGGCACTGCCAGCCCCGGTAAAAAGCGTTTGCATTCCGGTGCTGTGACCTCGCCGGGGATCCCACCATCCATCTGCCTGCCCAGGCTGGTCTCGGGGCCAAGGTGGCGTCACTGCTTCTGGAGCATGAGCCCCTCCGTGCCGGTGGCCCCAGAGAGCTGCCAGGTCAGCCCTGGCCCCTCGTTGCCCTTCCCCTTCTTCTCTGTGTCCTCAGAGCCGCAGCTCTGAGGGGAACAAGCAGCTGAAATGAAGCAGCAGGTCCATGCACGGAGGTGGAGGCTGCAGTTGTTGGAGCTGGTATTTGTTGTTGTCTAGAGGGAAATGCCCCTTACAAAGCCTTTCCTGGGTACCTCCACCTCAGCCAGCCCAAAGCACTTGGTGCTAGAAGGGGGAAAACATCCCCCTGTGCTTGACAGGGAGGGGGAAACTGAGGCAGAGCAAGGGAATGGGCGTCAGTGGCAGTGTCCAGCATCTTCTTAATAAATAAGGTGCAGCCCTTGCTCTCCTCCACCTTCCAAAGCTGGCAGGGGTCAGATGGACACAGCAAGACATCCCAGTGTGTAGGGCTACCAGTTCTAGCAGGCCAGCAGGTTCATGTCCTTCCTCCCTGACATTTCCATCACCCCGTGGTCAAATCCTTTTGTCTTCCTCCAGCACCACGCATTTTGAAGACAGGTCACTTGGGCATCAAGAAGGATTTCCACCTCTTCAGCGCTTGCAAGAGCCCAGAGCAGTAATGAGCCACCAGCAGAGGAGACAGGCTGGGGGCTGGGGGCTGTGTCCCATGGGTGCATCAGCAAGAAGGACGGACACCCAACATCAGCTCCCTTCTCCTTAGGAGAGGAAATGTTGTGTTTCCCAAGGAGAGGAGATCTCCAGCGGCCGGACGCAGCCATCAGGGGTGCTGGTGTCCACCACAGATGGATGAATCCTGCTCGAGGGGATCCCTGGTGCCCACAGAGCTGAGCATCTCCAGCCTGGGCACCTGGAAGCCTCCTGCCAGCAGGATGGGGGGTGGTTTGCGATGACCCAGGAGACCCCCATGACGAGGACCAGAAGAGCAGAAGCAGCCATGCAATGGGACCATGCTTCATCTGGCAGCATCGTGGTGCGACACACACCTCTCCGAGCTCCACGCACCTCAAAAAGAGCAGCTGGAAGTTGTGGGGCCAGCCTGGCTCGCAGGGAGCATCATCTCTGCTGTTCAAGTGGGGAAACTGAGTCACGAAGCAACTGGGCAGCATCTCCCCAAATGCCTGGGGAAGGATCCAGAAGTCCTGCCCTTGGGGGAGGTGGAAAGCCAAAAATTGGTGTGCCTGGGGTTGTGGGGGCTATGACCTGATCCAGCACCTCTCCCACTGGCACTCAGCACTATCAGGCCCCGTTGCAGAGACGGGGCTCCCCAGAAAACAAAAAAAAAGAAAAGGGGAGAAAATCGCCAGAAAAATAAATAAATAAATAAATAAATAAATAAATAAATAAATAAATAAATAAGATGATTTTCAGCTCACCAGTCTTTCTTTTTTTTCAGCTCTAAAATTGATTAAAATAAACCCAGTGATCTGACTTAGCTGTTTCTATTTCGGACCTGAATAAGGACTTGGGAGCCCAAAAGCTGATCTGCTTTGGAGCTATTTTTCCCCGACTCGTATCGGTTGCTCTAATAAAAGGTACGGCCTCTCCCTGCCGGTCTCCGAGTGCTTGCACCCTTCCACCCTCACACTTCTACCTGTACGTACAACTACTGCTCCCGTTGATTTCTCCGCTGGCTGGAGCGAGCGGCGAGGTCCCCGACTGCGATCGCTCAGGGGAGGAGTGACAAGGTTACAGCTCGCCCAGCTGCTGCTTTCTCCACCAAAATAATTAGGAAAAACCCCAAGAATTTATGTTCAAAAATCTGCCTCCTTCTCCCTCTTTATTTTCACAGCTGGTGGTGACCTTCCCACCACGCTGCCAGCCCTGCATGGGGCTGAGCACAAATCCTGGGTGCCCGAGCAGACCAGAAATGGTGCTAGAAAAGCCAAAGGAGATGGTTTGGATGTGAAGGGAGCAGCAAGGCTTGGGTGCAAGCAAGCTGGGAAAGCGGGACCAGAGCCTGGTGCTGGATGGAGGCAGCTCCCTGGCTGTGTCTGGGGCTCCTTGGTCGTTTTGCTGCAGGAGTAGGAGCCCTGGGGAAGCAGATCTGTGCTGGGAGCATGTTGGGATGCTCAGACTGGGGATGAGGGACCCAAACACTGGGATGTGGTGGGGGTGATGGGCAGGGGACCATGGTCCCACAGACCAGCTGTCCCTGGGTGCCCAGTGCCCAAATTCCAGGCAGATGTGGTGATGCTCCTGCAGATCAAGTTCCCAGATCCTCCAAATCCAGGATATCTCCCTTTCCCTGGGAACATCAGTGGCTGGTGACCCTTCCAGCCTTCCCTTGTGCAAGGAGAGCAGCAGAACATGCAAACCCACCGTGATACAGCCCCAGCAGTTGGGCTTGCACAGCTCCTCACCTCCAACCAGCAGATTTCGGCCCTGGCTGGGCAGCTCTCTCGCCCAACCCTGGTGATCGCTCACTGGAAAGCAAACCCAAGCTCGCCCCATGCTCGATTCCTCTGCCCCGCAGCCAGTTCAGCGAGGGACAGGGCGAGGATTAAGGATGCGATAGCAGAGGGGATTACCCGCAGCCCTCGCTGGGTGCTCAGATCCCAGCAGATTGCCTGGGCCGTGGGGGGAGGGCAGCAGAAAACCTCGGGCCGTTGCATTTGATGGGTTTTGCTTTACAGTGGAATAAAATGGAGGATTTACCTAAACGCTAAAATGACACGAGGGAGGCGCAGGAGCAGCGGCAGAAGCGACCAAGCCCCATTGCAACACGGCGACGGGTGAGCAATCCTCGGCTGACCACACGGGCACATTTTCCCCAGCAATTTATAACCCTCTGCTCCGCAAGGCACCTTCACCCCCTTTTCACCTCTGGGGAAACTGAGTCACGCAGCAAATCCCCGACATGGCTGTAAGTCACCTCTCCATCAACTTCACCAGGAATGACCTCGGAAACAAGCGGGAATCTCCCTTGGTTATCCCTACAACATCAGCACCCCCGAGCCCCACAAAGAGCCCCCCAAGCTCCACGTTGCACCCAGCAGCCCAGAGCTCTTGCTCATCCCAGCTCCACTTCTGCCTCTCCTCCTGCCCGCTTCCCAAACTGCACGAGGACGGGTGTCTGTAGATAAAAAGCTCTATTTTTAGCACCTCGTGTCATTAACCTCTGGGACTCGCTACTACTCGTGGCATCCCCAGGAACCCAGTTTCAGAAAGGCGCACCCAGCCCAGGCAGGTTTCCATCAACTGGAATAGATAACAGGTTGTAAATCTGCAGGTTGCTGGTGCGGAGAAGAGGGTGTCCTCTACCTTCATCCCCAGATATCTGAAATAAAGTGGTTTACAGGCTCCAGGCTGCACTCAAAATGTGTATTCGGGGTCACACCATACCCTGGGAGTGGGGACACTGGTGAAGCAGCGACGGCTCCGCTCTCCCAGACCCCAATGGAATGAGTTGAACGTGCAGCTTGGCCAACACCGAGGATTAACGCGGAGTTTTCTCCTGCAGCTGTGGCAGGGATGCTCCGGAGGATGCTCCCTGTGCACATCACATCGAAAGCCCCATTTCTGCCCTTTGCCCAGGGTTGGTGGCAGCAGAGCAGAGCAATGCCCGGCTGCTGCTGCGGGGACGGGAGCAGGAGAAAAGGTGTGAGTCACCCACCACCGAGGGATGTTTCATGGAAACCAGCACTGGCTGCACTAAGTGGAGCAAGAGGGCTGGGAGGGACCCACAGCCAGGCTGTGGCTCTCCTGCCCCAAGTCGGGATCGGCTTCAGTTGCCAACAGGCTGAGCTAAGGTGGCCTTTAGCATCTCCAGCGATGGGTTTGCGCTGCTCCCTGCAGCCCCTCTAGCCCAGCACGCCCCGACTTTCCCAGCCAGCATGGGGTTCCTGGTGCCCGGCCCAAATTTTTCCAGCTCTAGGACATGTCTCTCGCTGTTTCTCCATGATCACAGCCGCTGCTTTCTCACCTACAGCTACAGCCAAGTCTTCCCACCCAAGCAGCGTGGTTAAATCCATGGAGAAAGCTGGCAGGAGTTTGGATCAGATGCAACAACCATGCCTGCTGGCTCCTGCCGGCTCCTGCCTGCCTTGGGCAGGGTGACCCAGGCGTCTGGGTTCCCTCCTCAACGGCTGCTCAGGCCGGGAACTTGGCATCACTTGTCCCCACACAAGGACACGATTCTGGGGGTCCCCGCTGGAGAACGTCGATGCAGAACATGGGGGTAAGAAGGTGCAACGGGAGGTGGGGGCTTCTTGGCTGCAGAAGGCAGTGAGCATCCTTAGCACTTCCCCACTGACTTTGGGTGATGCTCCTTGTCCATATGACATCCCAGTGAGCTGGGGGCAATTGCTCTGAAACCTTCCAGGAAAAGCCCCTGGCTGCCAGAAGCGAGGCAGAGCAGGGATCTTAAGGCCAGGTTTTACCCAGAGAAGTCAGAAACGCCATGACCCCCCTCTTAAATGACAGGACTACTCCCCCCACCCTGAAAAATACCTTCTTCAGTGCCGGCATCTATCACCATCTGACCCCAGCCCAGCCTTGCTCTAGGCATGTCATAGAATCATAGATTAGAATCATAGAATATTTAAGGCTGGAAAAGACCTCTGAGATCATCGAGTCCAGCCTATGACCTACCACCACCACTCAGCTAAACCCTGCCACTAAGTGTGGCATCCAGTCTGGCCTTAACCCCCTCCAGAGATGGTGACTCCACCACCTCCCTGGCCACATCCCGAGCAGGTACCAGCTGCCATCCAGCCCCCCCCAATGACCTGCCCAGCACCACCCAGGGGTGACACCACTGTCACCCAACCTCTAATTGCAAGACCCTCCACGGTTCATTTCCTCCCCTTCCAAATCCAAATCCCACCACCTCCCTTCGTCCCTCCTGTCCCTGCAGCTTTATCCTCCTTAAGCCGATTGCCGGCGCTGCCGCCGGCGCTGGGGCTGCCCGCGGTGAACCTCCGGTGTGGTGCCGGCTGGGCAGGTGAAGCTGCACGGGAGCTGCCTGCCAGGATTAACAGGAATTACAGCCACTGCTTCAACGCCCTGGTGGCAGCGAGACGGAGCAAGGCAGGAGCCAAGGTGGTACCCAAGAGCAGTCCCCAGCCAAGAGCATCCTCTCCAGAGCTCCCCACTGAGCGTGGAGGGAGAGGTCTCCTTATTCCCCCAACACAAGAAGGACATTGAACTGTTGGAGCAGGTCCAGAGGAGGCCACAAAGATGATCCAAGGGCTGGAGCACCTCCCCTGTGGGGACAGGCTGGGAGAGCTGGGGCTGTTCAGCCTGGAGAAGAGAAGGCTCCAGGGAGACCTTGTGGCTTTTCAGTATCTGAAGGTGGCTACAAGAAAGCTGGGCAAGGACTTTTCACAAGGGCTTGTAGCAGGAGGACAAGGGGTGATGGCTTCAAACTAGAAGAGGAGAGATTTAGAGCGGATATTAGGAAGAAATTCTTTCCAGTGAGGGTGGTGAGAGCCTGGTCCAGGTTGCCCAGGGAAGCTGTGGATGCTCCATCCCTGGAAGTGTTCAAGGCCAGGTTGGACGGGGCCTTGAGAAACCTTGTGTAGTGTGAGGTGTCCCTGCCCATGGCAGGGGGGTTGGAATGAGATGATTTTTAAGGTCCCTTCCAACTCAAACCATTCCATAATTCTCTGATTCTGCATCTTACTCCCAACCACAGCAGGTGAGTCTGATCCAAACCTTCCCTAAACAGAAGTCGGAAATGCCCACGGGGTGTTTTCCCTCTTTATTTCCATGCCCAACTCCAAACTCATGCTCCAAAGGCAGCATCCATCCCTGCCACCCTCAAAACAAGAAGCCCCGCCAAAACCAGGCCCAGCCATTCCCTCCAGAGCCAAGGGCAGACACGGAGAGGTACCAAGGATAATCCCTCTGCGTGGGTGAGCCCCTCACTGGGGTGTCCCCAGGATGGATGCTGCAGGAGGTTGTTCCCAGCATGGGTCTGAGGCTGTGAGGATCAGCTCAGGGAGCAGCCCCTGCAGGGACCAGATGGCTCAAGGGAGCCTAATCCTGCCCGGCACGGGCGAGGAGGGGTCTGGGACCTCTGTGCAACAGCTTGTGGAGCAGAAAAGCCACAGGAGGTAGGAAGGACCCAAACCAAGGGACTATATCGAAACCTGGGAGCTTTGGAGGGGGACGGGCCGCGGGCTGGAGGCTGTGACAGCTCTGCAGCGCTCTCGGGGACTAAATCCCCTCCCTGTGCAATGATGCAACAAGGAAACAAAGGGGAAGGTCCCCAGCGAAACCGACCCCCCGTCCCCATCACTGCCCTGGGCGCGTTTGCAGCGCTGGTTGCGTATTGCTGGTGTGCGCCTCTTCCTTACACAGGGAGCTGAGGCCACGGCGTGACCATGATCTGACCTCGCACCCCACGTCCTTCGAAGGAAAAGCAGCCTCAGAGCTCAAAGTGGGTGTGCAAAACCCTCCGACGATGATCACAGGCTTAAACCCCACCAGCCAGGGTATATCCCCACACTGGGATGGCACTGCGGGGATGGGAGCTGCTGGAAATGGGACGGGAGGCAGCAGGGCCACATCCAGGCTCGGTCCCCTCCTGCTACACCTCCCACCGTGGCTTAAAAAAACCCATTCCCTGGTTTTTCTCTCCCTAATTACGGCCAGGAAAGGTTTGCTGTGCCGGGGAGCGCGGGCTCTCTGCTCCGGCTCCTAATTACAATGCAGAGCGTGCAAAATACAGGTCACCCGGCGCTATTATTATACACCTGGATGGTTTCCATTAATTAAGGGGAGGGGGGAGAAAGGCAAACTGTGGAGGGAGGTGTGTGACAGGGGAGCCTGAAGCGACGGATGCAAAAACACCCGGCGGGGGGGGACTGATGGGCACTCGGCAAAGCACGGCCAGCGCGGGACGCTGGGCTCCAAAGACGGGCTGGGGGCACGGCCCCATCTGCGCTGGCTCCATGGAGGTGCTGCCACGGGTCGCCCAGCTGGGGATGAAGAGGGTTTGGGGTGTCTTTGTGCCCTGGGGTGTGCATCCCACCATCGCTGGCAGTGCACGGAGGATGCCAAGGGTGTTCCACGACGCGCGGGCTGAGCGGCGGGTGCTGCGCGGAGGGGGGTGGGTGAGGGGAAGAGGGAGATGCTCTCGCTAACGCCAAATCCCTGAGGCCACATCAATACCCATCACACAGGGATGCTGCTCATGGGCTTCACTTCTCAGCGCTAGGACTCCTCAGGATCCTCAGTGGGCACCCAGGTGGGCACCCTGTGAGCGCCACTGGGGTTTACAGAGCTCCCGGGAGCCTCTTTACATCCCTTCCTCACCCTTTCCGAGCCGCACAGCCCAGCTCCCTGCTTGGGCTGTCTCTCTACAACCCCACCAAGGAAAAA
>WEIS01077808.1:232-29107 GCA_013389965.1 Todus mexicanus | reverse complement strand
CGGCCCCGGCAGGAGCAGCCGCCGCCAGTGGCTCCTGGGCCGGGACTGGCCGGGGAGAGGCTCTTCCGAACCGGGGCAAAGTTCCCCCTCCCCGCCCGGGCTCGTATCTGAGGAGGGTTTAACCCCTCCCCTGGAGCCAACCCTGTAATCAAAGATCGAGTCCTGCAGTCGAAGGGACAGCAAAAGTCAGCTGGGTCCAAAGCCTTTACCCGCCTAGAGCAGGTTGCTTAGAGCCCCGTCCAGCCGGGCCTGAAATGCTGCCAGGGATGGGGCTGCCACCACCTCCCTGGGCAACCTGGGCCAGGGTCTCACCACCCTCATGGGGAAGAACTTCTTCCTAATGTCTAACCTGAATCTACCTGCTTCAGTTGCTCCATTCCCCCCGGTCCTACCTCTACCCAACATCCTAAAAACTCCCTCCCCAGCTTTCTTGTAGCCCCTTTAAGATACTGGAATGCCACAAGAAGGTCTCCTCAGAGCCTTCTCTTCTCCAGAGTGAATAACGCCAACTCTCTCAGTCTGGGGAAGGGGAGCGTGAGGGCCCTGTCAACAAAATCCTGCCTGGCAGGGAGGGGAAAGACAAGTTGGGCACCTAAACCCAGCCAGCAAGGGCTGGAAATGCAGGAGGGGGCTTGTAGNGGGCTGGGCCCTCCTCAGTTCCAGAAGGACCCAGAACTGCTGGAGAGGGCCCAGTGCAGAGCCCCAGAGATGCTGAAGGGAGGGGAACATCTCCCTGCTGGGGAAAGGCTGAGGGAGCTGGGGCTTGGAGAGAAGGAGACTGAGGGGGGACCTCATTCATGGTTAGAAATATGGAAAGGGCGAGTGTTGGGAGGATGGAGCCAGGCTCTTATGATAGGACAAGGGGTAACGGGTGTGAGCTGGAACACAGGAGGTGCCACTGGAATCTGAGGAGGAACTTGTTTGCAGTGAGGGTGCCAGAGCCTGGCCCAGGCTGCCCAGGGGGGTTGTGGAGTCTCCTTCTCTGGAGACGTTTCAAACCCACTTGGGTTTGAAACCAAGTCCTGTGGGACTTGGTCTAGGTGACCCTGCTCCGGTGGGGGGATTGGACTCGATGATCTTTCTAGGTCTTTTTCAATCCCTGACGTTCTGTGAATCTAGTCCGGCCTATGACCTAACACCACGACATCAGCTAAATCATGCCACTAAGCGCAACATCTGATATTCCTTAGGCAAAGAAAGCAACAGGAATAGCCCGGCCAGGACAGAGAGTTACCCTCCATACAGCACGGGTGTGGGAAACGAGCCAGCAAAAGCGCTAAAGGAGCTGAGACAAGGCTGGGCTCATTCCAGTTAAAAATAGTCCTGCCACAGCTTGTTCTGAGAAACGCGAGGGCATTCTTTGAAAATTGCTCCTGAGGTATTTATGCGCCGCCGCTTCTGACGCGCTCAGCTAGGCCAGGTAGTGCTGATGCTCCAGTGAAACTGCTCAGCCACGTCCCTGCCCACCACACCCGTGTCACACTGGGTGCTGGTGCCCAGGAGATGGGGACAGAATGGAGAGCACTCTTCTCCCTCTCCACGCCCCTCAAAAAAAAGAAAAAGAAAAAGAAAAAAAGAAAAAAGAGCGTATCGACTTTGGAAAAAGGGGCAGGTGAACCAAGAAGTGTTCAGGATATTTTAAGGTCATGCAGAAAGAGAACTAGAGATGCGAAAGCTCAGAGTTGGTAGACAGGGATGGGGACCTTCTCACTCTCTACAACCACCCCAAAGGAAGGTGTAGTGAGGTGGGGGCCGGACTCTTCACTCAGGCAACTTGTGACGAGACAAGAGGGCACGGCCTGAGGCCGCGCCAGGGGAGGTTTAGGTTGGATATAAGGAAGCACTTTCTCACAGAAAGGGTGAACAGACACTGGAATGGGCTGCCCAGGGAGGTGGTGGCGTCACCATCCCTGGAGGTGTTTAAGGCCAGACTGGATGCCACACTTAGTGGCAGGGTTCAGCTGATGTGGTGGTGGTAGGCCACAGGCTGGACTCGATCTCAGAGGGCTTTTCCACCCTCAATGATTCTGCGAATTCAAGCCATCTTCCCCTGTCAGCACAGCTCTCGGGATGCCCTTTAGCACAGCCACGACTCCCCTCCTGGCCCCAGACACAAAGCTTGGCTTCCGCGCAGCCAAGTTGGCTTTGCTAACAACTCGCGGGCCGCGCACGTGGACATTTCACAAGCTATTGCACAAACCACTGCGGTAAACAGCCTGCCACCGAGAAGGACAACGCGAGCAACAGCCAATACTCACACGCGGGAGGCAACGTGTGGAAGAAAAACAAGCAGAGCCCTTGCACTCTGGTATGTGAGAAGGAGCTGGTTTGCATTCCAGACAACGCGGGTAGAAGTGGGAATGTTCCTCACGGGAGCGTTACCTCATTCAAAGGTGCTCTCCTCGATCCTCTCAGCATCCTCGTGGGCAGGGCAGGCTGGAGCTCCAAGCAGGCACCACGCCGGCTGGAAATCCAAGGAAATTCGATCAGGAGTTAATGCTATTGTGAATCAAAGTCCCCGAGTTCTCTGCGTGGAGCGCTGTAGGGAAGCAGCGCATCCCCGGTAGGCAGTGAGCCCACCGAGCGATGCCTGTGGGAGAAGAGAGGGGGTTATTCGCTTACCTTTTCCAGCGCGGCCATTCTCCAGCGCCTGGAAAATTCTCGCCCATCAGCCCAAGGGTTTTCGTGCCACAGCAACGCTTCTTGTGCTCGGTGACAGACCCAGGAGGAGGCAAACATCGCAGCTCCCAGCTCATCCCAGGGCCCAGCAGGCTGGTATCGTGCTGCGCTTCCACAGGAACCCGGTATTTGCAGAAATAAGCCAGCAGCGGCGTGCTGCATCCTGGGAGACGGTCCCTTCGGTCCTTGTCAGGGACATCCTTTCGCCAATCGTGCACAAGAAACAAGGCTGAGGGCGTTGTAAAGGTTGCAAAATAGAGGTTTAGTCTCCCTGGAGTGGCTGGGGGAGACATGTGGATTTCAGGGAAATGTGGGATCTGGAGTGAGGTGGAAGAATCCCCCAGGCAGCGCCTGGTGAAGCG
Source organism: Todus mexicanus (assembly GCA_013389965.1). Lineage (NCBI taxonomy): Eukaryota > Metazoa > Chordata > Aves > Coraciiformes > Todidae > Todus > Todus mexicanus. The sequence goes on along the minus strand of WEIS01077808.1, from coordinate 26,066 downwards.
CACGGTCTGCAGCGTGCTCCCCACGCCGAGGAGCTGACAGTGGCTTCTATTTTTATTCAGTCACTAAGAAACAACCAAGGAGGGAACTATTTATGGGAAAGTAACTGAACTCCCGAGGAGTTGGGAGGTGAGCAGTGCTGGGGAGGGCTCTAATCCCCAGGGCTACACTGACAGCACCAAGAGGCATTTTATCGAGAAGCTGAGCTTGAGACTCCCCTCTCCCCCCAGTTCCTTGCAGCCCCTCGCTCTTGCTTCCCTCTGCGATAGGCAGGCAGGGTGGTGAGACAGGCTCCTGGGGAGCGTGACTTGGTGCTGCTGCTTGCCCTGCTCCCGAAAACATCCAGCAGGGCCTGGGCAAGGAGGACTTTGGTTTAGAAGATAAGCTGGGCAGTATTTGGTTTCAAGAGTCCACCAAATATCACACCTAATCAATAAATGTTTGGGGTTTTTTTTTAATCTCACGCAGCACGGTCACTGAACTTTAGAACGCGTTTTTTAGCTCGGCTGACACGCCTCAATTTCTGTTTAAATGCCTGCCTGGCGTCGAGCTCCAAGTCTAAAGTCACACAATCTAAAAGTCACACACAAAGCTGGGCAGATACCGAAGCCCAAGCAGCACTCGATCATACAAGCGGGCCCAGAAGTTTAACAACAGGGAGAGGTTTTAAGGAACCCACACGAATAAACATGGCTCGGTTCATTTACGGCATCACTTGCTGTGAAAAGCTGTGGCTGATCTCAGACGCTTGTGAGAAGGAGATACTGTGTAGCAGGGAGCCGTGGTCAGGGCGCTGCATTGTAGACATCGCCGGGGCGATGGAAAATGCGAAAGCGACACAAAGAAACAATGGAAATGATTGGCACAAAGACTGCAACAAGACTCAACAGCACCCCTGGCACTTGGTTTGCTTTCAGCCCAGGAGGAGGGGGGAGCCTGCCCCACACAAAAGCCTATTGAAGAGGTGTTTGTCTGAAGAAGCGGTGCCAAGACTTAGTTCAGCTGGGCTCCAGCTGACTCGAAGACCTCAAGAGAGGGGTTACCAAGATATACTTTTCTGATCTCCAGGAAGGAGGAGCTATGTGGGCAACGTTTGAAAAGCCACAGCCAGGGTTATGGCTCAGGTTAGCCAGGGAGGATCAGGATAACAGAATTGCTTAAAGACTTCAAGGCATCCTGGACAGTCAAAGACAGCAGCAAGCAGAGTTCAGAGCAGACAAAAAAGTCAAAGGGTCAAAATTAAAAAAATAAACCCCACATTAAAAAAAAAAAAAAAGCCAGGAGAGGAAGCAGGAGTCAAAAAGGAGTCGGGTCAGCAGTCAGGTCACACGCCAGCCCAGCTGAGTCTCAAAGCCTCAGCAAGCTTTGAAAGCAGCAGTATCCACCTTTACTTGCTCTAGAGGAAATAGCAACCTCCCTTTTCAGTGCAGCTGCAACACCAGCGATCACCTCTGAACTCAGAGGTCACAATGGTAATACTTCGACATAGCTGCAGGAGAAAGTAGCGAAAACTAGGCAGAAACTGAGTCCTAAAACAACCCACACCCCCCACAACTAAACAACACTTCTCAGAGTAACTTGTTGCAAGTTAAATTAACTAGATTTCATCCTCTGTATCAAAGGAAGGGCTGAGAGTTCAACTTCTTGCTCCTAAAAAGCAGCAAATTAGCTGCTCAAAATGTGCTTTAGATTCCTCAGTCCACATTATGTGCTATGGAGAGAGAGGAACACGGACGGAACACGGAGCTCTTGAGTAGATGCTAGAGCGGAACTAGAAAAGCAGCCCATCAAATACCTCCTTTTAAGTTCTATCTTTCAAAAGGCTGGGGAAAAAAAAATAGAGATGTATTTGGTAGAAACAAGCACCTGCTGTTCAGTGTGGCGAGCTGGAGACAGAGGACAGCTTCAGGATCTTTGTGGAATGAGTTTATGCAGAAAGACAGGCCATGAACATTGGTCTCCTCCTCCTGAAAACAGCGAACAAGAATAGCCCTTTTCTTCTCCTCCTGTTTGTGCAGCTGGAGTCTTGCTGGCAAGAGTGGAAGGAGAATGAGCTTGAATCCTGAGGAAAAAAAAAAGAAAAAAGAAAACCAACAAACCCCAGTGAGTTCCTGGGAAAAGCAGCCTATCTCCTCGAGCTTTCGCTTTGTTCCCGGGTTCACGTTCAGACATTAGCATTCCCCGCTCACTCCTTCCTCATCCTCTTCATGTGCCAGTCACAAGCGTTAAGGGGTTTTTTTTTTTCAAATAATAAATTGGTAAAAAAATTGATAGTACAACTAAGAAATACAACGGCCACATCTCAGCTACCACAGCCCACCCCAGCTGGGGAGAGGATATTAGCTAAGAGGTGACAAAAGTCCATTTTCAGTAAAGTTTGGATAGAAATTGTAACTTCAGCGCCCGTTTTTGTCAGCCAGCTCTGTACACGCTGCTCCGGCAGCCCAGGGAGCTCCTCTTTTGCTCGAGGCAACAAAGCAAGCAGGTGGTTGAAAGAACATACAGCTGGGACCCAGGAACCTACTTAGCAGCGTTGTTTCCAAATCCAAGTTGAAAAATAAACAAATAAATAAAAAAGCAGGGTAAATTGTTTTCCTAATGCAAGGGAAAACAATCCCAGGGACGCTTTGTGCCAGGACTATCTAGAGATAAGGAATTCAAGCAAGTTGTCCCATCCTGCCCTGGTGGCACATCCAACAGCACGAGGGCATCATTCAGCAACTGGTTTAACCAGTACAGCCCGTTTTGTTTTGGTGGGTTTTTTTTTTGAAGCTAACACCATTGGGCCTTCAGTTTAGAGACAGAGAAACTCGGTTTTACCATAGAAACACTTCTAGTGTCAGTATTTATTTTTACCTTAATATACATTTATACAGGCCATAATAAAAAGGCTATTACGCAACAGTTCAGTGAGTTATTACCTAGTTTCAAGAATAATGCATGCAATTACAAAGGAGAGGTAGAAACACCGTATTAAAGACCTAAAAATACAAACATTATATAAACAAACACTTTCAAATTAACTGTTGGAATTTCATACAGATAAATAAGGTAAAAAGTACATTACTCTTGTCAAAGTAAAGGAAACACATGGTTATCCGAACACCGAAACGATACCTTGATGTGTAAGCCCTGTACAACTCTGTCAAATAGTTCAGACCGCTGCGGTTTAAGAGGATTAAAATGATTTTTGTCCCGGAGAATGGTTTATTCAAGTATTCAAGCAGTTGAGTAACAAAACCAAAACAACATCAACAACAGGAAAAAAAAAAAAAGTCCCAAAAATAAAAGTCTAGGAACCATTTCCAGAGAAGCTGATCTGACTAAATACTTTGCGAATCGCTGATCCTGATGATCTGATGGCATGCTTGAAATGATAACGCCTATAAGGCTAAAATGAAGCTTCCCACCTCTCCCCCAAAAATGCACACAAAATAGTCCTGATTTTTCACACGCTGTCTGGAGATATTCTACATCCACTTCCCGGCATCTCAAAAGGCCAGCGCTGTTTTTCTGGTTCCGCGTGGTTCCCGGCAGAACCTTCCCCGTTTACGGTATTCCTGGTGATACCGCCCAAGAAACAAACCACAGAGAACTGTCGTTACAACCCTAGAGACTGCAGGCACTACTGCACAGATCGCATGCACAACGAAAAGATGCAACCGAATCGAGATAAAAAGCAACCAACCAGCAACTCAACATTGCTATTACTGAGAAAGTCCCGAGCAGTAGTTACTCAAGTATTAGACAAATAGGTAGAAAATGGAAGGTTCACATGAATACAAGTTTGTTTGTTTGTTTTTACAGTTTGTTTGAAAGTCTTCTAGAAGCTACATTTGAAATTCTGAAAAGAATTTTCTGTACACTGAAATGAAATTCAGCCAAGTCCGTTGTGCCTTCTTTCTCTTTTTTTTTTTAATATATATATATATAGTTCTTCAAAAAAAATGAATATACAGTTGCTTTAGTAAATTAGTGCAAAACAAAATATTTTGGAAGAAGATCATCGAATTGTATCCACATCAGCCGAAACCCCCCAGGGTATTTTGGACAGATGGAGCGCAATTTCTTCCATCACCACCTCTCCCCCGTGTCCATCCCTTCCTAGGACAAGCTGAGCCGTGTTTACAACACGTCAGCTCTGATATGAGCCAGCTTCACCCCGAAAGCTTTGAACAGCACTTGCACATGGTTGGGGTTTCCCAAATTGACTCCGCCACGTTTTACTGGCAACTTAAAAAAATTTTTTTCCATGAACTTTTGAGGGAATCTTCTGAGGGAAATGTCTTGTACCTGATGCAGAAGGATCCACTCTCACTAAACCTCATGAGGAAATAAAAACGACAACCCCTGATCATTCAAGTTCAAAGCACACGTACAAGGATCAGCTTGAAATGTGAAGAGAGATTCTTTTTAAATTCTGTTGCTAGGAAGAAAAAAGGAGCTGTTGGATCGGTAAGGCAAGTGTACTTTTGGAATTTCTCCTCTTTGAATATGCTGCTGTTTCTTTGGTAGTCACCACAGAAATGTAAGAATCATCTTCCACGTGGGGCAGAACAAGGACAACAATTAAGCTGTAGTGAAAAAAAGTGCAGTATCACTGATATGGTCCCTTTTAGGTTCACACCGTCTGGTCCTCGGGATATTCCTACTGCTCATAAACAGCCACCGTGCTGTAGCAAAGTGCAGAAAGCCTTCGCTCGATGCTAGATTTATCTGCAGAGAGAGGGGAGAAATCGGTGATGACTTCAGTGTTATTTTACGACACATTAGTGCCACAATTTTCACTATTTTCATTATGCAACAGACACTTACACTTGTGTACGTTTTCTATATCTGCAGGGTCTTGCAGTATTTTAGTCAGTCCTTCCAGCAGCAAGGCTGCTTTGTGGTATCGATATGTGATATCCTCGGTTTGCTGGAACATCTCATCCAGAGCTGCCGACTGGACCTGGAATCATGCAGGAGATTCAGTTACGTAAACTGCGTTAGGCAAGCGATGGAATAAAAAATTCAAAATGAGTGATAGAAAAACGTCATTAAGAGATTAATTTTGAGCTTTGGTTTAGCTGATCTGGTTTTATAAGATGACAAAACGAAGACTGAGAAAATACAGCTCCTGTGCTGTATTAACTGAAGATATTCTGCGCATTTAAGCTACAAAAGCACTTCCTGATCTTTTGTGTTTGCATGTTGCCATACCTATGAATAAATATGCTTGTTCTTAGCCCTACATTCTCTTGTAAAGAAGACAAATTAATTGCGCGTGACGACACCATTATCAGGGTTAAGCAAAATATTTGCCAGTATCTTTTGTGTGACACCTACGTCAAAAAGACTTCCCCTCTCATCAAAAAAAGCAGTTACGCTTCCCGTATGGTCATTGCATCCGCTCAAAGGCAGATGAGAAGTTTATCAATTACATGAAAAATCTTCCACGAATTTGCTGCCATTTTTGCTTTGTTCTTCAAATGGATCTGGTGGGACTGATGAAGCCACTTGTGTCACTCCTCTGCTTCAGATAAGCGTGGCTGGATGAGATGTCAGCACACAGCGCTGGGTGGCTCCGGAGATCAGTTCCTACTGTTTATGTACAAAATGTGCTGATGTAGGGGAAACCTCCCTGAGGAACATGATCTGCCAGGAACTTTAGCCACAGTTAAGGCAGGGCAGGAAAGAAAGTGAAAGGCTAACAAAAAAAAATACCATGAACAGAACTCTGAATACGTGTGTTCTATTCTCTGCTTATGTGGAAGAGATGTGTGGGAGAAGGAAGCGATTCATCTCTGTGTCCTATCACCTCGGGAAGATCAGGGACCTACCATCTCTACAGCACAGCTGTAGATGAGCTTCTCTGCAGTTACGCTGTTGATTTCATCGATGAATCTTTGCTTGTCCGAAAAGAAACGGTTCAGCTTTTCTGTCAGTTTCTTGCACATGCCGATACAGAATTTGTATCTCTCATTGAGGCTTTTCACAACTGGAAGAGAAGGAGTAAGACGTTAAAATAAAATCAACAAACCCAAGGGAAGTTGTAGACAGGAGGGGGATGGGCTCTTCTCTCAGGCAATTTGTGATAGGATGAGAGGGCACGGCCTGAAGCTGCACCAGGGGAGGGGTAGGTTGGATATTCGGAAGCTCTTCCGCACAGAAAGGGGGATAAACCACTGGAATGGGCTGCCCAGGGAGGTGGTGGAGTCACCGTCCCTGGAGGTGTTTAAGGACAGCCTGGATGCCACACTTAGTGGTAGGGTTTAGCTGAGTGGTGGTGGTAGGATATAGGCTGGACTCGATGATCTAAGAGGTCTTTTCCAGCCTTAATTATTCTATGATTCTAACATAAAACCAAAACCAACCAACCCCCAACAACATAGCCCATGTTCAGCTTTTCCCAGCAGTAGCAAAGTCAATCTGTTTAAACTTGTGCTTTTCATGTTTATTTCGTCTGTATTTACTTCTACGAATTAGGCACACATTAAATAATTTCCATTTCGAGTTAATAAGTGCCCATTTCTTAATTTCTAGGTGTACCTTTGTTTACTATCAGAATTGTGCAATTGTACATATCTGCAATTCTCTGGGACAGAAGAAAACAAACAGATGTTGCAACTTAAGCTTTTAGAGTGATGCATCAGCAAAGAAAATTCACGAGCAAAGCCAAACGGATTACGTTGCCTCTACCTTGCTTAACAGCAGTGGACGGGTTCAGCTTCCCCGATTTGACCTGTGCTTTGGCAAGATGCAGAGAAGATGCTAGTAACTGGGCGGCTTTCATGTACAACACCAGCTGCTCTACTTGTCTAGGAAGGGGGGGAAAAAAACCCACAGTAATTATGATCAAAACACCTTCCTTCAACACATTCAAGCCCCAGGAAGACACTGCTTTTTCATCACAACCCTCCACAGGACCCAGCAGCAGCAGAGGAATACAGATGTTTAAAATGCAACTCCACCCCTCCCTTCCCTTCACAAACACTCTGTCACGGGTTGAGAGTCCATCTGCTCAGCTAGCGGTTGCAGCAGCAAACACAAACTGCTTGAATCTAGACATTTTAAAAAGGAACGCTTCTTTGTGGGGACGGACTGCCCGAGGTCAACGTCTTACCACAAGTGACTGGGTGTACTTTTCTCACAGTGGTATTTCCTATGCCCCTGGAATTCTCAGTTGCAAAAAGCAAACGCTTTGCAAGGTTTTTCCTTTTTTGTTTTGTGGTTTTTTTTGGTTTTTTGTGGTTTTGTTTTTTTTTTCAGGAAGAAGGCAGGAAGTGGAACTGCCCTTTCCCACCACTCCAGATCTCTCATATTTCTCCTCACTTTTGATTTTGTAAGTAGGGCTCACTGGTTCCAGTGAAAAACAAAGGTCAAATTTGGACACTCCTTCCCAATGTCCATCTCAGTGCTACTGCTTCAGCCTGGCCAACAGGACAGATGAGGGCTCAGATCCGACAGAAGCTGGTACACACGTTTCCTGGCTTACAAATGCACTGCTGCACCTCAAGCCTCAACTCTTCATCACTTTTCCGACTTACGTGGCAGGCCAGAAAACGCTGTCCTTTCATTTGCTTGCTAGCAAACATCTCTCTGTCCTTTGCTCTTTCTGATCTGTCTTTGGTTGTTAAAAACTTACTCCTCTAAAAGACTTTATACAGTATAACAATCGCTCCCAAGAAAAAGGCCACAGTTTGAATACGTTTTTGATGTATTCAATATTCGCCAATTCTCTTGATGCTCTTTGACCACGTACTTACCCCCATTCTTTACTCAGCTGGCTGATCTGATCAACAACTATGCTCTCCTGGATTTGGTACAGCGATACTGCAGAAGTGCACAGGTCTGGGTTTCCTCCTCGGACTGCTGTCAGATCCAGAACGCACTCTGTAAATGTCAGCATCATGTTTAGGTGACGCAGGGTATCTGTATGTTCTCTCTGTCGGAGGGAAGGATGACAACAATTTAACCTCTATAAGCCATAAGGCAAACAAGTGCATTTCAAACTCTTCCTAATCATTTGAGGATTTCTTGGTATGTCAATTCTACGCAGAGATCCCATTATAGCAGAGCCAGGACTAGGGACTACAGGACCAAATGGGGACAAACAGATCAACACACATTAACTCGTTCTCTCTTCCTTAATGATTTTAAGATACTGCAGGTTACACTTGAGAGTCTTTCAACAAAGCCAAAGGAATCGGGACATGGAGTTCTAAGCAACTAAAGGAATCACAAGTGGGACATATTACTTGTTATTATATTATCAGCAACCCAAAAGTATGCTCGGCACTTGGATGAGAGGCCAGGAGGAACGTTTGGCTTCTATTATATAACAGACTCAATACCTACAAGAGAACTGATCTAAAGCTTCATACTTATCTGCTTCAAGCTAATCTACACTTAGAGCTAGAACTAGATTGTGTTAAAAGGTGGCTGCTGCCAAAGTTTACAATTTAAAGTAAATAACTTTAGTTAGAGCTAGCAACTCGCTGCTGCTTGGGGACTAAAGCAGATACTACATGCATAGTCTCCGCTCAAAATAAAAAAGTCAGCCTTCAAAACTTATCGATCGTATCTTAGCAATATTTATAATATTTTCATTAGGTCTAGATACATTTTAAACTCTATCTGTGGGAAGAATACAGTGTACTGTCAAACATCCGTGTTAAAACCATATAGATTCAATAGGGATCCAAACACCTTCCAGCGAGATGTGAATGAGGAAACAGAACGGCAATCTGGCTTGAGAAATTTGCAGTCCAAGGATAGCATTCTGGTGACAGACCACCCCAATTTGCGTTCTTAAAGTGTCACTTCTCCACACATTTAAAAAAAAAAATATAGGACACTCTTCCCACAAGTAGGATTTAATGTCACCCACTGCCTGTGAAGAAGCAGTTAAAAACAATGCCCAGAGGGATATTGCGACTTTCAGCGGCCAGAGACTTGGCATTAAAACAGAGGCCCCTTTGGAAGGCCCTGCTGAACAGCAGCAGTCACGGGCCTTCGGCTACTTATTCAAATACACAAAATGCTGGGAGTAGTTACCAAAGAGAAACTGGCCACCACTGATAGAGCAATATTTTCAAGATCTTAAAAAGGAGCACGTGAGATAAGCAAAGAGGAAACTACGAAGTGCACTGAGCGGTCCTGTTTTAACCACGTCTCTGTTTTAGCAGCATTATACATTATAAAACATTAAATTATTTTTTCTATACCTCCATTAAAGTTTCCTCAGGCAATTCGGGAGCTTCAAAAGTGATAAAGCCCTCTAAGCTGGGAGGCGAAGTACCATAAGGCATGTACTTCAGACTCGGAGCTGCCTCGGCTCCCGGAGGAGAAGAACCCATATAAATACCAGGAGGAGAGCCCATATATACACGGCCACTAGTAGAGCAGAGAGACCCTCCAGAACTGTTTGATCCAACTACAAGAAAAATAACACACACATTCAGTCTAATAGGTTGTTCTACCTCGCAGCGCTGGGGCTGCGGATGACAGCAAACGACAAATCAGTAGTCATCACAGATGCCCTCTTGGGAGGCTCTCCTCATTGTTCTTTGCATCGCTCTGTAGAGAATGTAGAGGCTCCACCGTAACCCACAGGGACGATTGATAACACAGATTCTGGGAAATGCTGACAAGGATTCCAAGGCAGTGAGTCCAACAGTGCAGAGCAAAGGTTGTGTTACAGTTCACTGCTGCAGACTCCTGCTCATCCTGAGCAGATGAAGGCCTTCCCCTTGAGATCTCTGATAAGTGGCAACCCAGCTGATACCTGCCGATATGCAGCCAGCTCACAGCCCTCGTGTGCTGTTTCTGGTACAAGGCACAGCAAGCAGGCAAAAATGCAGACTCAGAAATGGAACTTTTCCTCTGCATCTTTGTCACAGAGATCTCTTACACTCGCTGTGGTGGAGTAAAGCTGTGCACACAGGATGTTACACACCGCAGTGTTGTAAATGCGCGCCTCTGGCCCTCTCTGTAGGAGAGAAAAGGCAGAAGTCGTCTGATATTAATCTCCACTTTACAGAGCACTTCTACCGCCTGGCCTAGAGGACCTACTGTGCAAGGCAATGATCAGGCAACTGGCCCAAGAAGTGGGCAAGTCTAAATACTGTGTTTGAGAACAGCACAAAATTGTCAGGGAAGCTTTACCTGAGGTGGTTCTTGTCCTGAGGACCATATGGGTGCAGGTAGGAGGGGTGGCGCTGCTTGGAGGGGACCCGACAGTAAACATGACAGCCCGAGAACTTGCCCCGCTTGCCATGGCAGGAGGTGCCACTGCAATTCCATAGGCCCCTGCTGGAGCTGGAAGAGAAAATTTCAGCAAGTCGGTTCCTATTACGTATAATCAAACCAGTCATTACGTGCAGCAAATTGGAGCACTGCAACACAACACGCTTTGATGTGGATTCAAACTCGGACTAGTTAGAAGTTCTGATAGCAAGTAAAGGAAGCTAAGTGGACAGCCCTGTGAGTACACAGAGTCAAGATGCAGTCTACACACATCTTTTTCATTTCCATCTCTCTGTGCTCTACTCTCGCCTGGGAAAGAGCAACAGAGGCTCTCTCTGAGAGCCTGAGGACAACACCAGTCCTGCAAAAGATTTAACAGAAAAATTCTAAAGGCAGACCATGACAGATCAAGACCAGCCCTGTCTGCAGAACTCCTCCCATCTGCTCAGGAACAAGGTGAGAACTCCTGGTGGCCACTTGTGGCAAGGGAGGAGAAAAAAAAAAAAAAAAAAGGAGCTAGAATTACATAAACTGGCTTTCATCGAAAAAATAAGGTGGAATTAGGAAGTGAAACAGCCACAAGTGTTGCATTAAAAATAATTAAAACCTAAACAAACCCGCCCCAAACCCCTCTGGCCAGCATGGGCAGTTGAAATATTTGTGTTCTTAGCACAGAAATAGATTATTTCCTGTCTCGGTTATTTTTAAACCCATGCTAAAGAAATGGAACCCATCCCCTTAAAGATGAAAAAAGCCACCTCTACTGAGGCTACAAATTATCAGAACCAATTGTATCAGCCTGTTCCTCACCTGTGTCCATCGGTCGCTCTGTATTGAGGCTGTCTGTACTGCCTTGATACAACTGGCCACCGAGGGTAGTCTTGACCTGTTGATCTGATAGTTTCCCAGTACTAACAGACCTAGACAGAAAAGCAAGTGAATTCACAACTGAGTTCTGCAGTAAGGACCTTCCTATCTAGCCTGGGGTTAGGCAACTAAGGGTGACTTTCAGATTCTTGGCATCTATTATAGAGAACTTTTCGTACAGAAAGTCTGGAAATCTCACTGTTCATCACGGACCTACTGAAACTGAGCTCGCCAGAAAAATAAAAAGGCATTTTTCTCTTGAGGATTTATATTGCGATTTTTGCTGTATAGATTTTCAAGCAAAAAACTGAGCAGGCTTCACTGAGGCAATGAAATTCCATATCGAGATAATCAAAACAAAAGGGAACTAAGACAGCAGCACAAAGCGCTCCAGGAAGTCCATGCTATATTTATACACAGTACAAAATGTTTCTGGTGTATACATCAAACCTCAGCATCTCCTCCCAGTTCACTTCTTGCACGCTCTTCCCCTCCAAATTGCTGTGAGCAATGCACATTCCTCCGCCACGTTACCTACCCAGCTTTAGAGGCTCTAAGTGCTACACCACCCACCTGCCGAATGCAGCTTTGCTGTGCTGCTCTCCCGTCTGCTTTTCGCCTCCCTGGGTCGAGTGGAAGTGCGCGAAGTCCCTTGGGTCAGTGATGTCTTTAGGCTGCAGCGGCGTATCCACCGAGCCCTGGCGATTCGCCAGGGCCAGCAAGTTTGAGGACGCTTGAGTTTTCGGTATTTTGAAAGGAGCTGTTGCCTTTAAGAATCAAGACCAAGAACACACAGAAAGCCAAGTCAGAACCCCAAAATATTGACAGGAACGGTTTCAGGCAGTGTGTTACCACTTCACAGCTTGCTAATGGTAGCAAATTTAACAAACCTTAGTAGGAGAGCCGATGATCGTTGGTAACGGAGTTTTGAACAGCCAGTCTGAACTCCTCGGTGACGAGCCCATGTGTTTGGTAGGTGATGTTCCCAGGCTGCCCGGCCGACTTGGTTGCGGAGAATGGCTGTATCCGTAGCCAGCGTAAGACGGGCACACTGGGTCTGAATGCTGCTTTCGGAGCTTCTGCTTGTTTTGGTAAATATCTGTGAGAGTAGGAGCGCTCTGCAACCTGGCTCCCATCAAGAGGGACTGTGGAGACTGAGATGGTGGTATCGGAGAACCTGCGGGGATGGAAAAGCAGTGAAGCAAAATTCGACTTGCGGTGCTTGGCAAACATATTAATGAAGCCCCAAAAAGCCAGAGATAAATATTAAACTGGAAAGAGGTGGGACTGCAAATATTGAGAGATATGTTTGATCATCAGCTCATTAGATGGGATGCAGAAGGGATTTATCCTGTCGGCTATTTGTACTAAGGCTACATTACACTGAGGAGACGTTCGAGCTGCCAAACAGGCAAGATTTCAGGGCGACAGCTGCCCTGGCAGCTGCAGTACCTCTGGCAACCTGCATCGAGACAAATAAAAGTGGTTGGATTCAGCAGGAATGGCATAACCAATACTGAAATACCAAGTGCAGCCGCCAAGAATCTAGGCTGAATAAAGGTTCTCAAGTACTGGAATTACATTCTTGCAAACAAGGTCGTGAACGCAACATTGCATGTTAATGACTTGGTTTTGTACGTAACGACTTCATTTGCAGACAACAAAAGGCAGCTCATCTCCTGGTTCCTCTGCAAGAAAACCAGGCACTAAAAAGAACCAAGTTATTCCGAAGGAATAGTTTGGGATCGTTACTTTGGGCTGTCATTTACTTTTTAGTCTGTCAAAACTTAATCTTTCCAAAAGCTCACTATGTACAAAGGAAGTCCACACTTAAGTACGAGCGCAAAGCTTCTCCTGAAACAGATGAGGAGCTACAGAAGGCTGTGGGGAAACATCCCTCACGACCATCTCACCTACTCAAAGGTGCCCTTTTCTCCTTCAAAATAAGGAACCTGCAATCTGATGAAATGGTCTCTTCCTTGTGGTATTTTTATGTCTCGTGATGAGGAACTGTGCAAAATTATAAACAGCACATGCGACTTCAGCTTTATGGCCACAGCTTCCCAGAGAAAATGCCCATCTTTGGAACCTCAAAGAACTGACGCTGAAGTGATGATTTCACTCACATTTTAAAAAAAAAAAAAAAGGCAAAACTGAACCACACTAACTGCATAAGATTTTTAAGAGCTGACCAAGACAATCTCCCGATACAAGCTTCATTTCAGAAGTGTATGCTCAAAAATATCCTGCCCAGCTGTTAAGACACATCTTTCAACATTCTTAAGCCTATGCTTTTGCTAGTTAGGTTTTGAATATGAGCTACTTCATCTTGATTTCATTCCACTCCATTAAGCAGTATGCTTTAGAACAGCCTTTCTGCCTGCAGCTCCAGCAGAGGGATCAGCTCCATTTCTCTGTTTCCCAGCCAAGAATTTGCTTGTTTGAAATCCCTCTGCTCGTCTGTCTCACAGCATTGAAAATCCTCACCTGTCGCTTCAGAAACCAGTCTTAAATCTCATGGGTTACTCTTCTAGCACCACTGCCACCGGAGAGAAAGCTTCTGAATTAGAAGTTTGTCCTCTGCTGCCACTGGCAGCAAGAGCAGCTCAATTAGTTGTGAAGCTACATCACGACAGACATCTTCAGTCCTTAGAAAAATCTCAGTGCAGATGACCTCACTTCACCCAGAAGCAAAAGACAGCTTCCCGTATCCACTCAAACACGGAGAAACAGACTGGCTGCAATTTGTGGTATTTGACAACTAGAAATACCACGGTAGTCATTTGAAATGAAGAAATATAGTAGGAAAAGAATGCAGGGAACATTTAGAAATGAAGCATTAAAACCCCTTACAGCCATCAAAAGTGCTGTGGTATGTTACAGGTATGGTCAGTTTGACACTGGCAAAAGTGACTAAACCGAGAGCCCCATAAAATTCTATCCAAAGAGGCAACAAGAAAAGCATACACACTGCTTTGTATACTCTTCACTAACACCCCTCCTCTGTTTTTTTAAGAGAAGAGACTATCTCAAATCTGAGGATTCGCTCATCCCTTGTCTTCTGTTGAGACTGCCAGTGGCATAGCAATTATGAAGGCAATTTTTGAGACACGTCATAGGACTTATTTCATACGGATGAAACCATTCCCAGATATTTCAAATGTAGCTAGTCCAGGAAATTAACGCTCCATCATCTCTAGATAATGTTGGAAAGTGTTTATATAGGGGGAAAACCCACAACGCGGTTTCAACATCTCCTCTTCGAAAGTCAAAAATAAAGACTATACCTAGGATTTTGGATAAAGAAAATTCACCCAAACTGTGCACAGAGCAATTATGTGTTGCTGAATTGCACATTCTTATGCCCAGTCCTCGTGGCATTACAGTGTGTTTCCATCTTTAACAGTCTCGGAACATCTTCAAGTCCTATTTCTCTCTGCTCCTTCTTTTTTTTTTCCCCTGCTGGCATGCCATAATAATTCATGACTTGCAAAGCTCGCCGAATGCTTAGCAACACCAACATCAGATCCCAGTCAATTTCTCAAGGGAATGACGAAAATGTGCTGAGTGCTGAATACTGGCAGCTCTTCCTCCCTTTTCAGAGGACTGGCATGACAGAGCTGGTTTATCAAACCCAGATTCTGAGAAGCAGGTTACTACCATTCATTATAAGCCATCCACTTCCATCCCTGTTTAAAGACAGGCATTAGAGTTGCCTTTTCATCTTGAGAAAAAGAAACTTCAGTCACTCTCTTAATGTGTAGGGAACTAATTATGGGAAAAGGTGTCTTGATAGAGCCACAACCGGGCAAAGTTTCTACAGAAACTCAGTGCAGCATGTACCTGGTGTCTTCTACTAACCCATACTAAAGTAGTGCTGGGTCTCCTCCCCCTTCACAAAAAGCTGTAGAAGCTCTATCAAAATAGTACTGGTTGCATTGTCCAAAGTCACTCACCTGAGAAATTTCTACTCCTTGATTCGTGGCCTTGAAGTTGTCCGCAACAACAGTGTCCAAGCTGCTCAGGTATGGTTCCAACTATGCAAACAAAACCAAAATGTGAACTTACACTTTATGCTTCACTTCCAAGTGAAGGTGAAACAAAATAAAACCTAGCTGGTTTACTTCTGCGAGTCATTTCACAGAAATTATTCCTGCAGATGTGACCTAGTTAGGCTGATTTTGGTTTAAAATAATCGCAAGCAAGAATTTGTGTTTTGAATTACTGCTCCAGATAAATCGTCACTAGCTGCTGCGAATTTATGGGGGCTTACCTAGTGGTGAAGGAGAATAGGGCCTAGAAGATCCTGTGGATAGCCTGCGCCCAACAGCCTGGGCAGTGTCAGCTGGTACCGGGGAACAGGAGCCCATCTTCATGAAGCCCATCGGACTTGTATTAGAGCGCCTCACAACTCCAGCTCTAACAAGGTGAAAAGAATGGTTACACACACTGCAGGAACTGTGGTTCCTTGGGAAAAGCTTCAGAATCCCCTAAGGGGTATAATGATCATCATACTGATGTTTAAAGAGAAAGCTATGACATTGAAGCTTATTAAGCTGCTAACTTAAGCTAAGCTTTCCATACTAAAACCAAGCAAACTTTAATTCCCTTTGTTCACACCGACTTTTTAGTCTGTTAACTGGAGGAAATCAGAACAGATATCCCTCAGTACCTGGACTCCTAACCTTCAAACAACTTGATCATCAAATACTGAATTTAATAATCAAGAGAAATGCATTGCTGCAAATGTCCATTTTTATTGTCTACGATGAATGTTTTCTTTCTGGGTTTGGTATACAGGTCAGATAACTGGAAACAGATTATTTGGGAAAAGCATTTCCCCCAAGTGTAATGACTGTTATAAAATCAGAGGTCCTGAAAAACAGAGTCAGGAGAAATGGGCTTTGTTTTCGTAAAGAACTCCAGAGTTCTGAGTAGCCTGAGTCTTTGACCTTCACCATTCTGCTCCTGCAGACCACAGGCAGAGGATAAGTCTGGCACACTAGAGCTTTGTAATAAGCCAAGCTGGTTAACTAGCATGCCAAAAATTGTTTCCTTGATATTCTACAGAACAATGCATTCATCTCATCACTATGTGCGTGAAAACAAACCATAACTTATTACTGACTTTCTAGTTCATGATGTAATGCCATATAATACACAAAGAGGAATAAAAAAAGCACGACTTCATCTTTTTACCTTCTTGGGTTGCATTTGAGTGAAAGAACAAGCTCATTTTGTTTTCATGAAAAGATTTCAAGTGCCCATCCAACAATCTCGAGATTGTGAAGGACTATTGCTTGTTATCACCAAAATCTCTCTTTAGTTTTTGGGCAGAAAAAAAAATTATATTAGCAAGAAAGCACAGACACCTGTCAGGGTACAAACACAAACGAGAACCGAGAAAGAGAAGTTAAAAAAAAATAATTAAATCTCACCTTGGTGATCCATGGGGGTTTGACACGGGGCTGGCAGTCGAGGAGAGGTTCTGTTCTATGCGCTGGTAATTCCGCAGCTGAGTGGGAACTGGGATAGGTGCCGTTTCGCTGCGGGGGGATACCGAAGGCTGACAATGCCTGAAGTTGGAAGTTATGGAGACAGGAGCTGAATACAGGTAGACAGGTCTCTCTTTGAATTGTACCATTGTTGAAATTTCAAGAAAATCTAGGCAACAGGCAAATAAGCTGCTTCTGCACTCCCTGCCTGCAGTATGAGCTTAGCTTGTCCTAATCTAGCTCTAACACTTCAGCGGCAGATCAGGAACTGTTTGTAACCAACTACCTTTCTTACACTGGCTAGGTATCAGCTCGAGCTGCGCTCCCAGCTGGAGCTGGAGCCCTTTGTCACGCATCACGGCGACCTACGGATCCCTCCGACTTCCTGCCAATCAGCCCGCGCTGTTTACGGCGCTTCAAAATAGCATTCTAGGAAAACCCTCTGCGCTAGGAACAGGAAGTTCAGCAGCAGGGCTGGAATGTGTACAAAAGCCGCTTGAGCACAGCCAGAGATACCCCCCAAGAGACATCGTGAACTTGCGAAAGGAAAACATGTTATGTAACCGCGCCCTGACGGAATGACCCAAACCGCACACCTGAACATGAAGCCACAGCTTGGAGCGGCAGATTAGCACAGCCCGAGTTCAGCTGAAGTGTCAGTGCCCTGGCTCACCTCGGGGGACCATCTGATAAGGGAATCAAACCACTGCAGCGGAACAAGTTACTAACCCTTTAAAGGAAGGTAGAATTCAACACGAAGAATTTCAAACAAAGAGGCTTTTTGGAAACTAATAAGCTCAGTGTCAGGCCCTTTATTGACCACTTCTGAGAAAGATGAGAAATTCTCTGACGAAATGTGTCAAAAAGTTCTACCACAAGCTCTAGAAAACAACGGGTTACAGCCCTCGCTGCACGGCTACAGCTGAACAGAAATCTGTGCTTCTAACTGTATCTCTTTGCTGTCTCTGAAAATGAAATATTACTTCCTAACACGCATAGAACTTCCTTCGATAAAGAAAATGAGTTTGTCCTTTTACTGCCATCCAGTTTCCAGATACCACAGAGTAATTTGTGAGAATGCAGTCAGCGGAAGGCCTGAAAGCTTCCGTGAGAGTTTTGTTCCCAAGCACACAAAGGCAGCAGGCAGCTTGCTACAACCGCTGCAATGCTGGGCTCCCCAGCTCAGACCCAAAGCTAAGCTCTGGTTAGGTACTCTCAAGTCTGATGTGGTTTATTACCGGTTCTAGAATACACAAAACAGATGTGTGCAGGGTTGCATGCAAATCTTGTTCTTCTGAGAGCCAGAGAACAAAATTAGCAATTAAGCACAGAAGAGTGAACTGCCTCTACCTACTCTGCCCATTCTGGCTGGAGCCTGACAAGTATTATGGCTTCTACTTGACGTAAAGGAGAACAACTCAGAGTACAATTCAGTTTATCAGCTAATCAGAAAAGAAAAAAAAAACCACCCCACTGTTTAACAGGGCACAACCTTTTGCAAAATAAATGTTCGAAGCACACACTATGAAAGAACATTTCTCAGGAAATAAAAACCAAACCTCAAAACCAAACCCCAAAAGGAGCATCTTGTAGAAAAATCAGACACACACTCTGCTTCCTTCAGGCCATGCCCCAAGCAGCTAGAGCCAGTTAGCTAACGAATTTACTCAACAAATAATGAAATCAAAGTATTACGGTCCTCCTAAGTGTGGGTAGTAGGCACCTGTTTACACAAACATGTAGAGCTCTTAATAACGTGCAGATAACACAGCCAGCATGTTTTCACAAAACATGCAACTTTCAAAACTGTGATGCCCGACACAAACTCAAATAGGCCATCACTATGTATTTATAACATCGTTGTACGTGGCAAATCCAGAGCTAATGGATCTTCACAGACGAGCCATCCCCGTTATCTACCCTTAAACATAAAAGGTAAGGCTAGAGCTGTATCGATAGCCCGCGTCAGCAGATTTCACAAACCGCGCAAAGATCAGCACAAAGTAGCAAACTTTTCTTGTGACAAGCGTTTCTAAACAAATAATGCTGACTCGCAGCCCTGTAGTATTAGCAAGAGCCAAAAATACACCCGACACAACAGCTTTATTCCCCATTTCGCCACTCATCCTCTTTCTGTTTGTACTGAAAACGCGATGAAATTCATTGCTTGGTCAGATGACAAATCTAACCCTTCTGTTCAGATATTAGGTGAGTAGTTAAACAGCACAATTAAGCTTTTTATTTTCCAATATAAGCCAGGGAAGATTCCAAGCACCACTGATGAGTATCAGTTCTACTGCAAACTAGCAGAAACTTGGTCTACAACCACGTGGAAGAAAGAGGAGTTATTAACAGTCCTGACGATGGAAAAGCTGTAATATATGTTTAGCTCTTTCAGGTGGCTCCTTTGGCATCTTGTGAGACACAAGCACAAAATCCGCGTTAATCGCTTGCACAGAAACCACACCCAGATACGAGGCACAAAACAATCCAGCCTCGAGGCACAAATCCACAGCAATCTCGGCTAAGTTCCTCTTCTCTCACAACTACTTCTTAAAATGCGTATCGCGTTTAACGTCCTGACTCACTGAAGGAAGACTGCGCTCTGCTTCCTAACACCAAAAAGGACACGACAGTTATGTCTCTGAAGTTTCTGATTTCAACCAGTTCAAAATTTAAGCAGACAAAAGAAGGCCCTCTTTCCTTAAGGAAATCTCTTGGGGATGCACCAGAGCCAGACGTTTGCTGCGCAACCATCAGCCATTTAAGTATAGAGAGCCTGGAACAATCAGGTCTGGCTTCTGTTTTGGTTCAGCTTCCAGTAGCCACCCGTAATTAAAAACCACCACCAAGTAGTAGCAGAGAGCCTTTTTAAAAGAGAGGAAATACGAAATCTACTTCACGCACCTGTTTGCTGTCCCAGAAGCAGTACTTCGAGAAGAGGCGGAGGATGGTTTCTGTACAGTTCCTGAGCTTCCAGAAATAGTTAATGGCGACTGCCTGTGAAAACAAAAACTACTGTCAAAAGACAGGTCTTCATATCAGAGAGACTATCGGCTCAGCAGCAAAACTTTCTGAATTCGAGCTGTTGACATATTCATATTAAGTTCAACACGGCATATTGATCTTTAAGAAAGCCCAGGATGGTCTGTAAACCCATCACTGCCAAAACCCCAGCAACCCCTTCTACAGCTGCAGCACCAATTTTAGAACATGAGACTCCTTTTGGATAAAGCTCAGCACACCTACCCTCCACACATCAAGAACTCGCTCGAAGCCCGCCTGCCAGCTGCTCCCAACGGCATGTCATCTACAGGAAGCACAAGAACACATCAAAGCCCCACGTCATAAAGCAAAACCTTAAAAAAAAAATCATCTCCAGTATTACTGCTGTAATTTCTGACAGATTTCTATGAACATTTAAGTTTTCCACAAACCGTTTTGTGTATGAAAATACCTCAAGTGTGACTAATACCAAAAATGTAACTGGGGAAGGCAGTTCTTTAACCAGCTTTTTCATTGTTTATATTGTTGGGCTGTGGGCTTTTTTGCTATAATCATTTTGAAATAAACCCTGTTGGTTAAGAGTACAAGGTATCAGCGTTGGGAAATTTACAATAACAAATGCCAGAAACCTTTCAGAGATAAAGGCACCAACTCATTCAAGTACTTAATGAGTTGGTGGTGTTGTGCAGCCATCAGCTGACTCGCTGCTTAGCGACAATTCAGGTTTGGATGATGTCGTAAAATCGCAATGTGCTACATCCAAGTCTTTTTCCATTGTCTAAGTCCCAGTCTGGTGCCTTATCTTTCATGTTAAATGTTTTTTTATGATTTTACCTCCACTTGTTTATTGTCTAAAGCTCTAAAGGACAGACTATAAATGTTCAGTTAGTCTGGAGGCAATCATGTGCCTGCTTCCACCAAGAGAATCCTTGGGCTGCTTAGCAGCAGTTGTTTACAACTGACTCCTTCCTTCTACTGCCAAACCCCAATATTTTGCATGACTTGAAATCACTCTGGTATCTTTGGCATATTTGGCTACTCAGCTGAAGGTGAAACTGTCCCGGGTGGACATGCAGGCGTACCAAACAGTCTCCCTTCAAAGAGTAATCAGACTAAAGAAATGAGTTCCACTGTGAATTGAGACACATTTAGAGAAAAGAGAGCCAAAGAGTATCAGGATATAAAGGTATCTTATGCGTGTAAATGGTTTTAAAATATAAAAATAGGGAAGGTTCTTACATGAGTGGTCTGAAGAGATATTGTGTGGGACAAGAACAAAGTCGTCTGTGTCACATGAGGAGTTCTTGCTACTGGTACTGGCCGAGTCTTTAGAGACTTGTAGATAGTTGGGAGGACCCAATGGAGGGGAAGACAAATTTTCTTCTTGAATGTGCTGCATGTCTGGCAGAGACTGGAGGGGGGTGGTGGAAAAAAGGAAGTGTAAAAACCCGCTGTGAATCCAGTGATTCAGCAAGTAGAATTGCTCTTTTAACTACAAAGCTTCTAAAGCAAGAATCATCACTAGCATTTGCTAGTGAAACAAAAAAATGGCCCAAGATTTAAGTACTTAGAAATATAAAATATATTTGAATGTGGCAATTGCAAATACTGGGTAACCCTGTAGGGTCAATTTAGACAGTTCTATATAAGCTGTAAGCTGTGAATTGAAACAATTGCCATTTATTCAATCATTCCTGATGATACAGATTTGATGATTTGGAATTTCACACAAAACTGAAGCCACCAGTTCCTCTATGTGGCCTTAGCCACAAAGGCCAATCCAAAAATTACCTGTAACACTCATTACATTATAAGCCACATCTAAAGTTTTGCTACTCCAGCATTTGATACATCTACATTTTTTCTTCTGTAACAAAACAGAACAACAAGAAACCCACAAAGCACAACATAAAGAGCCAGAGAGAACCAAACTGTAAACACCATTCTTCTAGCAAAAGACAGGGGTAATTCCTTGCTCTGTGCTCTTAAACACGACAGTTTACACTGAGAATTGAAAGATGTAAAATTCGTAAATCATGGTTAAACATTACAGAAAATATTTCCTAGAGAATTGATCTGTAAAGAGGAGAACTTACAGGAGGAGAAGCAAAACGGCATGGAGAGCTACCGCAGGAACTGCCGGAGACCGAGCCTGCGTACGTGGGCACTGGCACAGGACAGGCTAAAAGAGACAAACCCAGGGCGGAAAAAAACCTAATGGGACTAAGATTTTGAAAGGCTCAATTTCCAACCAACTCATTTCCTCATTGCTTTTCATTCATAAACCCTTATCCAAGTTACAAGCACAGCACATCCTTAAACACACAAGGGTATTTAAGTTCACTTGAAATGTCAAAGGAACTAGTAAATAAGTATCACATTTCAGTCTAGCATAACACAATAAAGGATTCAAAACACAGCCTCACAATAGAGCACAACAGCCAGACTCGGGGAAAATGGCTCGTAAATACTTAGCGTGATATCTGGCATGTGATATCTGGCAGAGCTTTCTCTTTTCTAGCCCCCAACATTTAGCATTTACACGAATAAATGGAAAACCAAAACTACTTACATTTTTTGACTGTTGAAATCTGATCTAGGAAAGGGTGGTTGAAAAACGCCTCTATAGAACAAGAATCAACAACCATGGTGAGTAAATATACAAATGCCATAGAATTTACAGACTATGTTGCAGACGGTGACAAATAGTTGCCTTCCCAGAATCAATATTTCAGAGCCAGAGGGTGAAGAGCTTATAAAAGATTAAAGCCTTCTACGTTATATGTTGCTAGAGCATTTGGAAGGGAAACAAAAATCAATTGAATAACTTCAAACAACAGCCAGCAAGGCAAATCGGACCGAATTACCACATGACGACACTTAAGGATCATGTACACATCAAGCCATCCCATACTCATCACAAAATTGTTTTCCCTCTGTTCAGTACGGTACTAACTCGGTTTAACTGAAAGTATTTTCACTTCTGCCTTTGCGAAGGACTGACGCTTATTTTTGAACCCATTAATGCTACTCCTTAGGGGGCCAAAAATCACAACAGAGCAGCAGCCATTCCCCTTCCCACTCCCCACCAGCAGAACACGAACTGTGCAGCTGGTTCATAGCACAAAGAGGGATTAAATACAATTTCTTTAACGATTTCCTCAGTTAGTTTGTCACTCTTACAATAGAAACCTTTTGCTTCTGTTGTAAATGGTTACGTTAAGCTGTGTTTAATTGACACGGCAGAACGAGCCGCGTAGCGGCTTACGTGGAAAGTTTTATTCTACAAGAAGCAACCTTCAGCTAGTTAGGGGAAATTGAGCGCTGGGGGAAGCGAGCTGTCGAGCTTTGAGAGCTTTAACGTCCTAACAGTCGAGGAAAAACAACGCTGATCATCAGACCTAAGCAAATAACAAGGAAAACAACAAATAAAAGAAAGAATCTGAGGCCTGCAGTATCTCCTCTGCCTTCAACAGCACTTTCCTCCATGACCTGATAAGGAAGGGAGGCTCGCTGTAACGCAAGAACAATGTAATGATTAACTTCCAACACGAGGATCAGGTGTTCTTGAGCTTTTGTACAACACCTGCTGTTCTGCTTTATATTGCTGGAAGATCAACAAGATTTCCAATGCTATTTTTACTTTAACAACAGGCAACTGGGCTCAATTATACACTCTCCCTTTCACTCCCTTTGCTAAGCACATTCCAGAGCAGCCCCTTTGAGGCCCTTTAAGCGGCTCAGCCAAGGAAAACACGACTTTCATCACTACCATTCTGCTTTCTATTTTTCTTTCTAAGCACAAACGCCTTTCTCCCACTACCACAAGGGATACAGCGAATTTCCCATGTTTGAACAAACGGCAGGGATCGGCACACCCAGAGCGCGAAATGGAATCAATTACTCAGAGTCCATGTTTGTGATGTATTAATTCTTCTCCACATCTATTTACCTCTGAATACCATCATTACCGTTTGGGACATTTTAAAGGAGAAACATATTTTTAAAGGAAAAGTCACATACCAAAGTCCATTCTGTCTTTTTGGTTTCTCTGAAGCAAACCCAACAGCAGGTCAGCCAGATAAGCCGATGTTTCCCTAGGAATGCTGCACACAAGAGGAAGGAAAACACACATTAAATGCAAAACATGCATTAAATAATGCAGAGTACATTAAATTTCAGGAAGTCGGCATTCTGCCATGTCCCTGAGTCTTCACTGTACATGCTCTACAGCCTCAGTACAGGACCCTTTCAACTCAGCAAGGTGCAATGAAGGCAAGGTGCAACACAAGTAACGGGTATCACACCTCAATTCTTTTCATGAATCCCAGGCATTCCCAAAGATGAAAAAGTGTTGAATCAACAAATGGTAAGTGACAGGAAAGGCCATGGTGACATACCTCGGAATCAAATTCCTGTTCTTTTCATAAAACATTCTCAAATCTTGAGGACTATTGGCCTGTCAAATAAAAATGTACATTAATTAAAGCTCAGTTTCACGGAGAAAATAGTTTTTGTACCTATGCACACACACACACAAAGGAGGCTTTTGCATATGGGCATTAAAGGAGAAAATGCCAAGCGCAGAGTAGTGACTTCAGTGAATATCCTCATATAGTTCCTTTGGATTTAACATGCTGATCTCACAGACCAAGTATAAGCAACTTCTCCCTTGGCATCCTCAAAGGATCTGGCCTTTGAAGCACCAACACTCAGACATCACTAGTTCTGTTTTTATGACTGGAATGAAAAGCTCTAGGTATTTCCATGAGACCAAAAAGAGCGAAGCATTACCTGAAAAGGTGGTTTTCCAACGAGACACTGATAAATCACAGTTCCTATGCTCCACAGGTCTGCTTTAGCATCATAGTGTTGAGACATAATTACTTCGGGGGCCTGCAATGAACAGCAAAAATCTCAGAAGCAATGTTAAGCATTTGCCAGCCTGCAATCAACAAATTATTTTGTTCTGGCAGAGGAATGTTTGAGATAAGCCCCATAATCTGAAATATACTGTCACTTACCATATACATGGGGGAACCACACAGAGTTGCAGCCATCATGTTGCTATGCAGATAACGAGCAAAACCAAAGTCAGCTATGTAAAGAAACATATTTGTCAATGGAAAGAAAGGTCATTTTCAAACGTTTAAAGTCTAGAAATGATCTGTCTCTTACTGAAATCGGCTACAATCATCAGTTATAGAGAAAAAAAAGCAGGTATAATATACAGACAACTACGTGGAACAGCAAAATCTATGTTACGCTGGAAGAATCCTGTATTATCTTCCAGATTGCAAGCCAAGAAACAGCAGCGGCATCATTTGCACAAAGTGCTGCTCAGCCTCCTCCCCAGCTGCAGAGCATGCTGTCTGGCGTCAGCAGGAAAGGATTAAAGTCAGGGGCTAAATATAAATGGTTCATTAAGAGTGATGAATATACAATCTGCTTCAGTGAAATCACATCAGGTAGAAGTTTAAGCATCCAAATTTTGGATGCTTGAATTTTCCACGTAGGCAAAAGCAGGTGAAACTTCCAAGTAAAGGACAGCAAGAGTTTTTTCTCGCCTTTGCTGTTTAGAAGATGAGTGAGTTGGAACAGATCTCAGAGTTTGGTTGAGCAAAAGCACAGAAACTTGTTAAAAGCAAGATATTTTTTAATGGGCACTTAACATACAAGAGATTAAAACTCCCAAAGCATTCTCTGGAGGGGAGTCTGGTTGTAACCTGAACAGTTGACAACTCCGGTTACAATGCCAAACCTCCTTCTGCCAAAAATAGGTCATAACCTACATTTCTAAACTTCTCAAATAACCCTTAGGAGGGTCTACCACAAAAATCCAGCTGGAATTGTGACTGAAGTCTCGCATGCAGACAGATTTGAAATGGGCTAAGGGTTACTTGAAGTTACAAAAGTTACAGATTTATGTCTAATTAAAACAGTTTAATACTGGAAACATCAGCTAAATAGGTTTCCTTCTCTGGCATATTTGATCAAAAAGGTCTTTATGACTCAATCTTTTTCATACTGAGGATCTGCATTACGGCCTGAAGCGCAACGTTCCAGACTTACTGCCTGATTTGCATCAATTTAATACACACCAAATCCAGTACACCCTCTGCGCTTTCACTACAAAGACACTTCCGAGTAGGGAAACAACCCAACAATGAGGATTTATCTTGAGATCAGAGAACAGAGTATTTACCGATTTTGATGCGTATGCCACTGACACTCGACT
>WEIS01077800.1:0-17570 GCA_013389965.1 Todus mexicanus | reverse complement strand
CTGA
Organism: Todus mexicanus; assembly: GCA_013389965.1. Classification (NCBI taxonomy): domain Eukaryota; kingdom Metazoa; phylum Chordata; class Aves; order Coraciiformes; family Todidae; genus Todus; species Todus mexicanus. The sequence continues at coordinate 17,566 of WEIS01077800.1, read as the reverse complement.
GTTGTGATTGCTTTGTGCTGGAGCCCTTTTTAACATGTTAAACAGTGCTTTCAGAAGGATGCAGAGATGTGATAAAACAGATGCAGCAGATGCAGGAAATATAGCACATCTCACAGGACAGACTTTTGAGGGTAATTCAGTTTATTAATGGCATGTATTATGGAATAACAAGTTGCAGATGATCATTAAAACTTATCCTTAACAGACATTCCTTGTGTATTCATCTTTTGTTGTTTCCATAGCAGAGATGAGAGAAATTTGTGTAGCCTGAGACTTTTGAGTTCCCAGGGCTCACATTTGCATTTTTGACTTGTGATTTAAAAGCAAGGATTATTTTTAAGGACGGTTTAATTAAAAAATAATAATGAAAGAATTCTGTCACAAGAAAAGCTTGTGATGTGATATATTCCAAGGACAGATTTGGCTCCAGAAATCTCATCCTCTTGTTCCCCTCATTTTCTCAACAGCTCAGACAAAAGCAATGGCAATTTTCCACTACCATTACAGCTTCATTGCTCTACTCAGAGCAAATACTGAAGCTTTTAATCTTTGCTTACTAGTCCATCCAGCCTCAGTGATGGTGATTTAGGAGGCGATCCAATGGCTCTCCTGATGAGCTCACTTGCTCCTTCTGATCCTATCAGGAAGCTCTATAGTGCTTGCAATCAGAGACAGGCAAGGGTGCAGATAAAAGCCGACCAGAGGAGCAACAGTAGCTGCAGTACTGTATAAAAAGGCGGTGTTTTATTCCCACTCTGTATGCAATGCAGTCAGAATAAGGAAACATATGTCATGACCAATGAAAGGACAAACCAGACAGTACAAGATGTATAAAGGGATGGATAAAGGCCATGAATTTGCAAGCAGAATATAAGTCCTGGCCGTATTTGGGAACAAAGTCACAAAGGACCACAAGGTGAACATGTCTGTATCAGTTAAACTTCTTATCTCTAAACCCTGGAACGATGGTCTTTGGTGATGCCCAAGCAAAATTCCAGATTAGAGCTTAAAATGACAGAAAAGTTAGTGAATAAGTGAGGAATTCATTTGGGAAGAAAGGATAGAGATAGATCATTATATATTCTTTTCTGTCAGACTTATCAGCAGCTGACTCTGAAGTCATGTGATACATCTCAGAGGACAAGTTATGTTTCCAGCCAAAGCTTACAGAAAATGTTATTGTGTACCAAATGAAAAAATATTGCCTAGGGGGATTTTGGATTTGCTGTCACCGAGGACTTCTAAGAGTAGCTTAGACTTTTTAAAGACTAGATTAGACAAATGTCTGTCCAGACTAGCTTATGTTGTGGATGTACTTTGAGCGGGGGACAAACTAAGCCTCTAATGTGGTCTTCAGACCACTTGGGGTCTCTTACAGGCCTGGTCATCAATTATCCTGTGCCATACAAGTGCTCTGCAGGACAAGATGATGTAGATCCAGGCAGAACTGGTGAGGTGGCATTTACAAAGAGAATACAAATGGTGGAGGGTTGACACACTAGCTGAATGTCGTGTTGTTAGTGCCATGTGTGTGTCTCCAACTTCACTGCTGGTAACATTCAGTGCCAGGCATCCCTGATGCTAACAAATGAACTGTGTGCAGCCAAGGAGGTGGCTTTGCAGACAGAGTAAACAACAACAACAAACGCGATCGAGGCAAAATGTAAATATAACGGTAACCACTGTCAGTGCCATACTGCATAAGTGACAGATGTGAAACACTATAAGTGCTAAATGTACCCAAAATAAAGAGACACAGATGTCCTGACAGCAGGCAATCTGTGTGTTTCTTCTTTGTGCCAATTCCATATAGCACTTTGTAGTCCCCAGCTGTGAGCCCACACAGATAGCTCCAGACTCAAAAGTTAAAACTTAATCATCCCCAAGCTTCTGTGCCCCAATAGGCAGCAGTGACGTCACTCCAAGTGCCATTGCCCGAAGCACAGCATTCACAAGTTGCTGTGACTCGAGGCTGCTCAGTCCAGAAGAGAGGAAAGGACAAAAGTGCAGAACAATCTCGATGAGCAATCAAAAGACATGTTGCTGACTATGCTACAGTACGTGAAGGCCAATGCATCTATAAGACAAGACGAGAGGAGGCCAGGCACTGTAACCATATGTAGAATTCCTTCATCAGCTCAGTCATCACTTGGCAAAACACCAGAGTAGGGACAAAGCGTAATCTATTAATTATTGCTGTCAGGACCCTCCTTACTGTGTCAGGTACCTTTGCTAAACAGGTCCATACTAGTATAGACCATATACTACAGCGTCCGGCCTGCCTAAGTGGAAGAGAATTGGAAACCTCATTTTCAATACCCACTAGAGGTAAATATTTGCCTTTACAGATGAGAAGAAATAAAGCAGGGAATACAGTATAAACAGTGTGAGCCATGTCAAACAGTTATCTGCTTGGAAAACGATGATCCAGGACACCAGAGCAGCGAACACTTCTGCATAATCAGGAGGGGAGGAAACCAAACAAAATTTGTGGTTATCACAAGCTTCCTCAGGTTTACCTGATGGTATCTCAGCGCAGAAGTGTAGCAGACAGGTTTTCTGAGTGAAGGAAGAAAGTCACAACTACGGGTGAGGCCTCAGCCACCATGAGACCATTTGATCTCCGAAGATGCAGTGGGGTGCTACATATCCCATATTTACAACATGGTGCATCCAAATGTAGTTGATTAGTATTACAGGCCGCAGCCCCATGTGTAATGAAAAGGAGTTTGAAGCTTTCTGTGCCTTCAAAGGCAGAGAGGGCACAACCCAATTAATACCAGGTGACAAAAGCCTACACATAAACAGCATAAACATCCTGACAGACATTGGAAATGAACTACAGAGCCTGAACTGTTGGCACTCAGAGTCAGGAAAGCACTGGCAGGGAAAAGTTGATTTCCAAACATGAGAGAGCTTGCAGTGAAGACCACTGCCCAGTGCACACATGGAAACAGACAGGGCCCGGGGGAATACTTGAAAATGGGCAGCTGATAAAGAGATATGTGAAAAAGCTGTGTGAATATGGTGTTACTGTCACCCAATACAGCATGTAACCACTCTGGTATGTGGTTTATAAAGCGCTCACGCATAGTACTCATGTAATATTCCAAGTCCTATGCGTGCTGCTCCAGCAGTACCACACATGCACACAATACCACAATCAAAAACACATCTTCCTGGCAAATTTTGACAACCTATATACCATGTATTGCAACCACCCGCACACATATGACGTGATGATAACAGCTGCCATTGCATCACTAGCAAATACTTCAATGGACCAGCACACATTTTCTCAGAGAGAGAGAATCTTCACACAGTCTCTGAACAACTTACAAGCAGATGGCAAACTGTGCACATGAGGAAAAGCTTGATGAAGCACCCAACACAAAGGCAGTACAAGCAAATATGCTGATGATGAATCTGGCTAATTGAATGTTTCATGAAGTAAATACATCAGTAAACGCTATCCCACCCATTAAAAACAGGCTGCATGGCAAAGAGATTCAGAGCACTTAATAGCTGGTCGGTTGCCACTTGTGAGCACTGCTGGTGGGCTGTCCAGTCCAGGACATGCTGTAAATACTGCCACTACTAGAAAAACATGGCCTGGCACAACACATAACACAGAGCATTCTTCGTTCCTTTTTAATAGGTCTCTTGGATGTAACAGAGGCAAGAAAAACTTGTCATATCACTAGCAGTTGTAGTACAGAAGGAGTCCTGATATGCTGAAAATGGGTTCCACTTAGGAATATAGTTAGTTCTAGGTGTGATGATTTTGGCCATAAGCTGTGCAGGCTGAAGTTTTCAGGGTTTTTTTTATCCAGAAACCAAGCAAATGACTGAAACAACTTTAGACTATTTTACAAAGAAAAATGAGATTCATAAGAGAGTTAAAATAATTGTTTTATGATGTAGGGCCCAAGATAGAAGCCAGAGGTGACTGCAAGGGAAACGGTGTAGATACATGAATTTCTAACTAGTTTGATAACTGCCCATGGTGTATGCTGGGGAAATTCGGTCCGTGTTTTGCTGTATGGCACTGTGTACATACAGTCATAACAGTGCTGCCACAGGCCAACCTGTGCTCACAGCAAGTCTTTCATCTCATCCTGCATCTCGTTTCTGTTCTTACATGCCAGGCAGCAGAGCTGCACACCTGTCTTTACTTAACTGGCTGCATTCTTTCTCATTTCTCCAGAACGCGTCCTAATCTCCAGAAGATTTAGCTTGTGAGTGTTGCCTGGACAGCAATGATCTGAGCATTTTTCATGTTACACTTAGTATAGTAATTCCAGGAATCTGGCATTTTTGTGCCAGGTTGTATGTTGCAGACTGTGAGCAGTGGTGGCTCACAGGAGTCACAGGACTCATGTCACACTTGTGGGACATCTGGAGCCAAAAAGCTCCATCCGTCCTCCAGAGTAACCCTCCACCTCTTTTGGCATGGGCTTTCTCACGAGCCCAAGCGAGGGTGGCCACCGGCACACCACTCCCCTTGCAGCAACAATGGGCAGGGCAGCACTGTGTGAGCTGAAGTAGGTTGCAAAGCTGTTCCCACCAGCTCTGCCCCATGAGCAGGGCCAAGCAGTTCCAGGTTCCTGTTGGTGGCATTGTGTGGATGGTGGGTGGTGTTAATGAGCCTGGTTGTGCTGTGTGTGCAGCTCTTCTGGAATTCTGTTCAGAAACACCATGAGAAACTCAGAGCATGTACTATTTATGCTGGTTATTAGAAGCAGATGCTAATATTTCTTTGCTCCGATCTCCCAAGTATCCTGTCCTTTTATGATGTGTGGCATGTGTTTGCAGTGTGTATGTCTCTACATCACATGCAAATAAAAGGTTACTTTCACCATTTGTGTTGTGTTCATTGATAATGAGGACCTTACAACCTCTTTCTGTGGTCTTGCCCCTGCAGATGTTGACTGTGGAGCTGAGGTAAGCATCTGTAGTAATGTGTAGGGCTGCTGTATGGTGTACATGTGTGGATATCTGGCATGATCAACGGATGAAGTCAGGGTAATAACAGTGCTCAGAGCTGCCTCCTGGCACTGGGTGACACAAGGTCAACCACGATGTCTTACCTGTATATATACACTTCCGTGTTTCATTTTCTATCTCTGTTTTATGTTATATGTGTATGTACATATATATATACGCACAGAGTTCCTTCTCAACAAACATCTACAAACAGACTCTACAAATAGTGCTCTACATACAAAAGTTTATGTGGAAAATGATACTCACATATGTAAAGCAAATATTGTTTGCCTGAGTATTTCTCAATGTAATTTAGTTATCAGCATAGCTGAATTCATTGTATCAGTGAATTATTCAATAACTGGAAGATTTGCTCACATAATTCAAGTGCCCTTTACTAACAGAATACTGATATTTTAATGTCTGTGTCAGACAGAATGGAGCTAAAGTGATACTGCCATAAATCTAAGTCTTATCAAGCTTTGCTAACCCTGTTCTCACAGGGTGACTAGACCCTGTTTTAACAGATACACATGCTTGAGGTTTCTATTTCTAACTTCATGTTTCCAAGCCTTACTCTTTAAATGAAGAAACAGGGCACACTCAGAAGATTTCTTAGGCCTTTAGAAATATCAGCCCTGATTTGGGTGTTTTCAAGACAGTGAGTAAATCTACATTTTCCAGAGATTTCCTCTGCAGTTGAATAACACCTCAGCCAAGGGGTACCCACTTTCATCTGTGTTTATATGACATTTTGGGTAAGTTTGCACTTAAAAGTAAAACACACAGCTATGTCATCCCTATACACCAAGTGGACACTGCTGTAGTATCATGCTACAATGCCTCATGTTGAGAAACTTCAATCTTATGCCACAATTCTTTTCTTCCTGAACTGAAGCCACCCTTGGGATGCAAAGCTAAAACACAATATCCTGAGCCACTCCTGCTGTATTAGTCAGTGTCCTGTCTACACATTCACAAAACTCCTAGGAACAGTTAATGGTTTGCTTTTGTAACAAAGACTTAAATCTGTGTCATAACAAATACTAGAAGCCGTAAGTAAATCACATGGGAAGGGGAGTGGGTGGGGCAGAGAGAGAGTGACTATGTTAATTGGGTGTTTTGGATGTCAGCAGGCCTAAACATCAGCTTGGTAAGCAATTGGGAAAGAGATTGGTCACGTCCCTCAGGTGAACACAGTTTGGGGACAAGCTACGCATGGTTGTATCCTCCAATGTCAAGCACATCTCTCTGAAGAAAAGGAAAGAATGGACGTGATTTAGATTGAAGGTTCCCAAACTTCAGTACATTTATCACTTCAGAATAGAATCTAGGCTGTTTCGTGTCATGGGTGCAACTCGATATAAAAGAGAAAGGGATCTGGGAGCTATTACTATTGCTGCCTTCATGTGGGAAAAATAAGTAGGGAAGAAGGACAGAGTTAGGAGTTGGCAGTTCCCTACTTGCTGCTTACTATCCAAAAATGGTCACTTTGGGTTCCTCAGAAGAAACTATATAGTGGGACCTGAGTGGCTTCTACACCTAATGATGTTCTTGAATTATGGTCTGGAGGGAAACAGGGAACCACTGCTGCCATGTCTTGTTATTACATTTCATGTTTGATACCTGTTTTCTGCTGCTTCTCCATATTCCTCCAGGAACCACTCTTTCCTTCCATTCTCAAGTCCTTGTTAGGGTAAGACCTCACCACTGAGGCCTTCATGTGACAGCCCTTGTCCCTATGTTTGGAGGTACTCCTACCGTATTTCCACATTTTTAAAATCTCTAATTTGAAGAGTCTTTCAAGGTTCAGCTCTGTAAAATGCTCAGTAAAGTAATCCAGCTATCTTGCACCTTCATGAACTTCTTGCTCTTAAAGTCCTATATATATATGATTATTCAGTATCTTCATAATTATTCTTATTAGATGCAAATAACAGGAATGAAAGTTATATTTTCAGTCACCAGGCACGTTAGCTTATGTAAAACCATACACACAATTATTCATGTATCCTCAAATTTCAAAATGCCAAAGCTATGTGTATGTCTGCAAAACAATTTAAACCAAGCCCGGAGAGCATTAAAATGTGCATCTGGAATATGTGGGGTTTTATGGTTACAAATGCTTTCATTCAAAAAAGTCTAAAAATGTCTTTATACAAATTTGTGTATGAAAAGAAGATTAACTGGCAATGTAGACTGTTCACAGGCTACAGTTGATATGTCTAGAAGTTTTTTTAAAGATAGCATTAAGGCTATTTTTATATTGTATGTACTCATTTTTATTTGGTAGCACTTACAGCATATTGTGAGCTTGAAAATAAAATATTTATGTAGCTTTTTTCCTTATACAGTAGAAGGTCAGATATTCTGGTCTGTAGGACAGTCCTTCTCTTCTAATTATCCCTGCTGGAAAGGACTGAATCCTTGGCTTTAACAGAAACTAGAAGTGCCAACCATATAATATTGGGTGAATCTCCGTAACAGCAATGTGTTTCTTCAAAGCTCTGCCTACCCTTTATTTGCCAAACAAAGGCTATTCTTTGCACCTTAAGCCAGGGTGGAGTAATTAGGGGGAGGGAATGGCGATTATGGTTTAAGAGAATGGGGAAAAATATAGAGGACGAGCAAGGTACAGCTTGTAATGATCATTGTTTATAGTCTGAGGCAGGACATGAAGTGAGGAATGGGACAGGCACTTTCCCGTGATCTAAGTATTAGGGCAGAGAGGTATTTTTTTTTCTTTTTAACATTCAGAGTGCTGGAAAGAACAAAGTGAGTGAAAAGCTTCTTTAACACCCCTTAACACTAGTGCCATCAGGGAAACTGAGGGACTATGGATCAGATGAAGCCTGCCTACCATGACCTTGCTGAGCTATGACAGCAAAAGAAGAGATCAAATACGTCCTCTCTATTTGATACTAAGTCCTGCCCTGTTTTGGAAACTGAGAAGGTTTGTTAGCATGGATGCAGTCTGCCCCACACCAGCCAACCACCATACCCAAGAACGTGCTCCTTCAGACATAGCACCTGTGCTGTTATTGCAGCCATCAGTGGTGTGACTCTGACACGACCTTCTGAAACGAGTTGGGAAAAGCATCCAAGGACTCATGACAAAGCTAAAGGGAGTTGCACTGGGACAAAGCAAAGGGGAAATCACAGCTTGCTTCTGGTTCCCACCATCCAGAGTTTGCAGCACAGCATACATGAGGTATCATCGTCACCTAAACTGGTAGCGAGCTCCTGACCTGAAGGAAAGCCCTCATCCATGAGGTCAGGTTACAGCATAGGACACCCAGCAGCTGGGGCCTGACCACCTGCTCTCCTGGCAGGGTGCGTTCTTCAGAGGCCAAGAAGAACAAAACAACAACAAAACTACTTTCATTCAGGTGCTGGTGACTCAGGCTGTGGTCGGCAGCCAGGGCGGTTGACAAGCGGGTGCGGGTGCTCCTAATGACACCTTGCACTCGCATGGGGTGGAGCTGCCCTTCCCTGCTCCTGCCATGCCACTGTGGCCCTGAGGATCTCCCTCCAAGGCCGCAGTATCTGTCATGAGGGTCTTGGCCACAGGAAGGGCAATGGGGCTGGGGCAGAGGGTTTCCTGTCCCCCAACAGACAAACCACTTCCTTGCTGCAGGAGGCGTTGGAACGTTCTAAGCCCATGTGTGGAGAGTTGGGAAGGACAGTTCATGACAGAGCTCAAGAAGAGACAGTTTGAGTGTCATCCAACAGCACTCACTCTTTCACTGGGTTGTGTAATGCACCATTTAATCACCAGATGATGATCTGGATGCAAATGTACCCCTTATGCAATGGGGTGAGTAAGACTCTGTGCTGCCTGCAGCCTCTTTTCCAGGCAGTGAGGTTGCCTTCTCCACATGATGAACCTGAATGTCAAATATTAATAACAAAACAAATTATCTCCACCCTATCATCAAGGTGTGTCACAGCTGATTCCTGTTTAACATCAAGGTTTCTACTGCTCAGGAATCCTTCCTGCAATTCTAGGCTCTGGCGGTATCAGTTCTGTGAGTGATTAAGGAATGACAAAAATCCTGAAAAACATTCTGTTATCTGAGCTCATCTTGATCTGCTTCCATGGTTTGTTAGGATGGAAGCTTAAAAAAAAAAAAAAAAAAAAAGGAGCTCCAAAGATAGAATGGCTGGAGTAATTCTAGCAAAACTAGTCTAACACAACCATCAAAGCACTTCTTGTAGGTAAGCATTCATCCCCACCAAGCTCACAGGGCATAAATAAAACTTTTTCAAAAACAAATATACTGTCTTATACAATAGAATTTTGTGTAGATCATAAATGACACTCCCATTGTCCTAGCCACAAGCTCTTTGGTGCGTTCAAGTATTTAGAGTGTGATCAAAAAGCATCAGAAATGTCTTTTACAGTGTAGATCATTTGGAGAATCATGAAACAGCTGAAAATCCATTCACTGAGAATGGTTAATTCTGGGACTTTTTACTCTGTTCCAACTAAGTTATGGTTAATTTTTTGATTCTTCCATTTCACAACAGCTCAGTAGTACTGTGCATCTTCTTAAGTGAGTCTCCTTAGAAGAGCCTGAGCAGTGTTAATTGGTGGATAGTAAGACAGTGTGTGTTGTTTACAGTGAGAGCCATAGCTAGTTGCAGCTTTTCTGCAGTAATCTAAGTAGTCTTAGGCCTGATGTACAAGAAGAGGCTGAGGGGGGTTCATCAGGCTTCAGAAGAGAAGTCGAGATGAGATCTTAAAGCTATATTCAGTTGTTTTGCAGAAACATAGCGAGATGAGGATGCCAGACTTCTTTACGGAAATGCACAAGGAAAGGACAAGAGGCAACAGACACCAACAATACAAGGAGAATTGTATTAGATATCCAATTAGATAATGAGGGGCAAAAAAATTCACAGTGCATGAGTCAAAGACTGAGACAGGTTGTCCAGAAAGGTTGTGTCTTCTTCAACATACTCAGCAGGACACGACCCTCAACAACCTGACCCAACTTCAGAGTTGGCCCTGCCCTGAGCAGGGTCTGGAGCAGATCAGATGCCTGCCAGAGATGCCTTCCATCCTGCTTCATTCGATTAATCTATGATGCTCTGGGAAGGGATGGTGTCTATGGATGGTGACAATCTGTTACCTCATCATTATTTATTCAAATACTCAATAAAAAGGAGAAAAGGTAGTGACTGTGAGAAGATGGAATTTTATAAAAGACTGAAGAACACATGAAAGAGAAGGGAGAAGGAGAGAATAAAAAATAAACGAGGAAAAAAATCAACATGAAGGAGCACAGAAGCAAATGAGTAAGAGTGGATTCTCATTCCTACTAGAACACCTTCAAAGCACATTGACCATGGAAAGAAGAGGCAGATGATAGGTAAACCCACTTCAACGCACATTACTGCATGCTACTCTGAGAAGAGGGAAAATATCTCAATATCTATGTAAACTCAGTCTGTTGTTTCTAAAGGACTAGTAGCTCAAGAATGAATGTCTCTCTCAAAAATGTATCCTCACTTTCATTTGACTAATAGATTTACATGTAAAAAGTAGCCTTTTACAAATATTCCAGTAATGGAAACAGTAATTAGTACACTAGTAATAGTAATTCCTGAGGAGTTCAGAAGTTTAGTCATAGGTTGTATAGTGGTTCATCTTAGCACTAGTTCAAAATTCAGCCTCAAGAGATACTTAAAAAAATATAGTAAGTGATCTCTTTTTCTCTTTCTGCAAATTATCCACATGCAGATCATTTTCTTGTTCCAACATCTGAGGGTTTCTTAGCTCTTTCTGAACTGCCCACAGGCAAGTGTTTTTCTGAGTAATCAGCCTTGAGGATTTTTGTGTCAGATTTCTGTGTCTGGTTACCTGGCCACTTGATTTTCCTTCCTGATGGCGAGGTGAACAAGTTCGCTGCAGGAAGTGTCAAGCATAAATGTCATAAACCACGTGAAAAACAACCATTTGGAAAGGTAAACCAATGACCAAACAAAACGGGAAGTCACTAATCATTTTTCCCTCCCTTTTCGTATCTTGAATGGTAAGTATGAGCAGAAGCTTCGTCATCTGATGCTTGCATGATGCCCTCTTTGACTTGGGTTGGATGGTATCCATATTACAAAAAATACCACAAGAGCTGGAAATAATTGGTACCTCTTATAACATATGCAGATCCTGCACGGAACACAATGTCTCACAGCAAAGCCTTTGATGTTTCTCAGTTATAAAACCCTTGGGGAAGAAGGATGTTATTATTTGCAGAGCACATTTTCCCTACTTTCTGTATTAAAAAAAAAAAAAAAAAATTAAAAAAAAGGAAAAAAAAAAAAAAGAAAGAAAAAACCTACCTTACCCTTGAGATCTTCACTGAAAGAACATCTAGAAGTCAAACGGTTGAGTGATGGTTCTTTCTATGTTATCTCATTCACTTCCAAGATCAGAAAATACAGTTGAGTAAATCTGAATCCAGCTGGTTTTGTTCCTAGAAGATTAATCAGTTGCAGTCACAGAAGTCAATGAAAACTCATGCCTGATGGAGAGATGGGGGGTTCTTGCTATTTCACATGCAGAAAGATTAGAGATACCACAAAGCAAAATAGGATGTCCTGGTGGTGGATGAGAGACTTTTTCTTGGAAATGCTCAGTACTAGAGATGCTTTGAATTATGAAATACTTTACCTCCAGACCACATTTCGATGGCCAGGAGAGAAATGGCATTAATTATTAAAAGAGAAAAGTGCAGAGGATTTGGGATACAATCACAGTTCATCAGACAGGGCCCACAATGGAAGGGACTGTTGTTTTGTAATTCTTTCTCTGCTCTCTCATAAGGAGGGAGGACATTAATACCTTGTGACTCTGGTTAACCAGCATAAAAGTACTACAGCAGATTAAATGTATTTGCAAAAGTGAAACCAGCAGCTAATCATCTTGTTCATACACGTTGATTTTCCCCCCTGACTAATTTCTCTTGTAGTGGGAGTAATTAACTTTATTAGTAACACTGACTACTCTGGTACCTTCAGGCAAGCGCTGGTGGAGCTGCTTATTAGCAATCACATAGTTTCACTTACACTGTTATCCTGAGCATTTCCTACAGGGTGAAGTGCCTGCTAAATGTAAGAGGGGATAGACTAACTTCTTACCTAAAAATAAATGATGATAGATAATGTTGGAAAAAGGGAGGGAAGAAGCAGAAATCCTAATTATTTTTTTTTAGCTTGAATTCATTACCACTTTCAGTTCACATTTTGCCTTTACAGGGGGACAATGACTGGTGTTGGGGTCCACATCCCCCAGTTGTGTCACCTCAGATGGGCTTTCTGTCACATATGCGCTCAGCCTGGCCGTGGTGCAGGAGACTCCCCATGTGAACAGGAAATCTCCTACATGGCTTTGCAGACAGAACTCAGCTAAGATTTCCATCCAGAGGTATAGAGGTGTCAGCGAGTTACTCAAGCAGTGCACAAACTTGTGACAACTGCAGTATAGACCAGCTGGCACTTTGCTGCAGGACAGCAGCCAGTCCAGTGCAATTCTCTGGAAATATATTTGCAGGTGCCAGCTTTTTTACTTGGAAGAGACCACACAATGAGGTAAGGAACACTGTACCTGTTCTTCCTTGCTGTTCCCAGGAATACTTTCTCCAAAAAAGACAAGCAACCTGGCAGAGACCTGCATTGCTTAGGGGTTGTGAAACAGCTCTAGCGCTGAAAAGAAGGTCATGCACCCACTCATTAACTGGGCATTGCAATATGGAGCGTGCAAAGAGGCACTGTCAGCCAGTCTGAGGGCTGTTTTCAGAGGTGGGGCAACAGCTAGCAAACAGTACTCAAATAAATCTAAATGGTCAGAAGGCAAGGTCACAGGAAGAAAAACATCCAAGGAGAGGGAGAAGAAAGGCTCCTCCTACTCTGTCAGATCATTCTTTGTTGCTTTTTCTGCTATGACCTCAGCTGTCCATCCCCATAATGCATCAATTACACTTACAATGACTTACTGGAATTAGGACATAGCCCTTTTTTCCCCATACCAGACCCGGTATCTTAAAGTTCCCTCTATGTCTGAGAGGAAAATCAACAAAATGCTTCTGGTTTACCTGTTCAAATCAATTTTATCCATCCTGTCCCTAGTATACAGATATTTCAGGAAACGTTACTTAGAACAGTTTCACTCCTAGACTCATAAACAAGCACTAGAAATCATAAACGGCGGTTTGCTAAAGAGAGTGGTGTACCACTGAAATTGGAAACCTCGGAAGTCTATATTATATAGGCCAGAAATGCCAGCCGTTTTTATTATTGTTATTTATTTAAGAAATGGGAAGAAATTCTGAGCAAGACAAGCTGCTGCACTTGCTGGCCCACCTCCTAGTCCCTGCTGATTTTGAATTTTGCTGTGAACATCTGCTCACAGACCCTGCAGTAGTGGGGAGGGAGGGTGTGGGGGTTATGGAGTATGGCTGAACCATCTCTACAGTCTGCAACAACCCTGTGTTGGCAGATTGACCTGGACATTGTGGACGGTTGGCAACAGCCAGAACAGAGCTGGGATGTCACTCCTGGACTCAGGGTGGTCTCAGGGCCATGGTAGCTCTGGTGAACACGTCTTTGCAGCGTACTCTTCGCCAAACGTGAGTGAAACAAACCTAGCGCCATTGTGCAGGTCAAAAAAAGGAGAAAGGAAGAAATGGAATTGTCATGTAGGTGGAATTTATATGACATACATAATTGGGAAATTATGAATTTACATTGCTGAATTATTTTTCTCACTGACCTGTTATTTTACAGGAGGGACTCATACACCATCAGCCAAACAACACCACTTATCAGATAAGATTAATTTGCATGTTGAACAACTGGCTCTGGCTCCCTTTGTAACATTAATTCACTGACATACTGAATGACCAAGACACTTGAAAAAATATCCCTGACTCCATCAAGCTTAAGAAAACAGGAATGCGTTTTTAGAACTTTTTAACTGAAGTTTCCCAAACAGATCTCATTTTAATTTGTCTTTCTGTGCCATGTTCATAAAATTTAGCATACATTTCTCAAAGAGATTAAACAGCTCCTTGTACTAATCATCATTGAAGATATCCAGAGAGATGCAGGTGCCTTTGCACACAACAAATGATACAGAGAAACCAAAAAAAAGAGAAAGAACCATGTCACTGGAGCTGACTGGGCCCCTGTGTACAGTATCTCCTGTCATCAGAAGCCAATATAATTATACCTGTGAGGGTATTAAGATCCAGTTTAAATTAAAGTGTAGTTTTGCACCTACACTTCCAGCTGAAAACTTGTTTCAAAATCTCACTCCCCTGATGGACTTCATCCAGGATCTTTCTGTTCTGAGTTTATATACAATTGTTTGGCACATTCCTCTGCATTTTAATCTTAAAATCTTCGCCTTCCCCTATATTTACCCACAGCTATAATAATAGAGAGCAATCACATCATCTTCAGTCTTCAGTGCAGAGGAGCTAAGGTCTGGCTCAGATACAGGTGTTAATGCAACCCGTCAGTTAGTGGTTAAGAAAGATTCAGTCCACCTACATTCACTTATTGCATTTACAGAAGATAGGGTGAATAGGTATTTTCACCCTATAAAATTTTAATTATGAAACTAAAAGTACAAGTTATATAATCAGCTTTCAACATCATCTGACATTACAGTTCTGCTTACATTCATGTTCAGCTTCCAGTCATTAGACAGATTTGCTCTTTGGTAAACAGAGAAAACAGCTTTGCAAATTAGAATTATATCCGACCTGCCCTCAAGTATGTTTAAAGTGGGACAGATGTAATGGGAAGTCCTCACCACTGCCTCATTGAAACACATTTGGTCTTAACATTTAAGACTATCCTTTTTTTTTCAGTGATAAAATATATGCTTCAGTCAGAGAAAGAACTAATACAGAAACTAATCTCAGGCCCAACCAAAGTGCATAGCACGACCATTCCACTAGGGAGACAATTATGGGTAGCTACATCTCACCATACTAGGGAGTAAATCCCACCAGCATTAGCAATAACAACATTTCAATACAGAGAACAAACCTAAAGGCCACTCTGGCAGGTGTTCCTCTTTGACTCTGGCAATTGTCCTTTCTGTCATGCAATAGAGATCTGGCAAGAAGACCCCATAGTTTGGACCTAACCAGCTAGTGCAGCTGCCAAGCCAGGCTTTGATATTTGTGTTGTTGATAGCTCTTTCCCCTCCACCCTGCTTCCCGCAAAGCCTCCGCAGAACATGCTTTTCTGGAATTTGTCTTCCGGTGAGGGTGGCAGTCCAAGCCAAAAATCGCTTTCCATCATACGTTCAGACACCAAAATGCTGAAAGGGAAATGTTTTAATCCCAGAAATAAGGGAAATAAACAGCTTCGCAGCTTAGCGTCATTTCCCTAAACCATTTGTAAGGTGGGCCAATAGGTTTAAATATCGAAAATTCTAGGAATGGGCAACTTTGAACTTTTGACCTGAGACTTTATGCCAACTCATTGCCTCTCATCCTGCCCTAGTTCACAGAAGGGCAGGATGAAAGTGTCATGGCATAATGCAGCATTCAGTTGACTTTCCTGGTCCCACCCATTGATGTTTTCCAGTCTCCCTAATTTCCTGGAGAAGATGCATTAAAAAAATCTCTCTTTTCCTCTTTCTGGATGTACACACACAAACTTGTAGTGTAAGTGGGAGGGAACTGGGAAAGCTATTGCAAAAATATATTGTAGTTTTTAGTTCCCTAGCTCTCAAAAACTCTGCTACTTTTTTAAGGGTTGACCGAACTAGATATTGCTTAAATAAAGATATATGCTTTCCTAGCTAGTATACATAATATTTAAACGATAGCATTTCTCCTTTTTGGGGAAGAAAAAAAGAAAGAAAAGCTAATTTTTACCAAAACAGTATCAAGTTACTCTCATAAAGCACCCCTTCTACTTTACATGACACATATGTATCATCATCAAATACTTACTAAATCAAGATATGTCAGGATTGTTTATTTGACACCTATTACCAAAACCAAATATTCAGTCATTAATATCAAAGAGCTCCCTCAGCGCACTGCATATCCTAACACTTCTGGTATGTGAGTGCCAGATTTACCCCTCCTTAGTTTAGACACTTCATGGAGGCACCCAGCAGCCAAAGGGCTCTGCCTAAGTCTCACCCAACTTTACACCTCCCCTATATACTCCCTCTAGCAACCATGAGTTGCCTCAATGGATAGGTGATGCCGGAGGGTCATCTAGCTCACCTGACATCAGACTTCCAAGAGTATTCCCTTGCTATATTAACTATATAGAAGGTTTTAAATCTTGTCCAGGCCTTCCAAAGATCCCCAAAGCATGATACATGTTATATTCATGCAGGAGCTCTTAGGAGCTTTCCTTGCCCCTCAGAGAGTTGTAGACGTGGGATCAGCATATCGATTACTGNACTCCCTAGTACACTTCCCATTTGCATCCACAGCTGACTGAGCTTTTATTGTCTTCTGGATTTTGAATCTGAGAAATTGATATCTAATAGAACCCTAGAAATTAGAATAAGACATTCAGTAGCTGGCCATTTCAAGCATGTTCCTGCTAATTATTCACTGCTGCACAGGAACTGTTTGCCTCTGCTTAGTTTTGTCCCACTCCTTGCACTCCAGTTCCCTTAGGAAAAGGTCCCTTTACTATCTTTGGAGAATGCAGTTGACAATTAGGGTTTTGTAGCTACACCTTTGAAAGTGAAAAAAACCCCAAAAAAACAAAACCAGGCAAATGGTGATAATGGTGCCAAGGAGTTCTATTTCCACCAAAAACACACAAAGGATGGTCTGGATGCCTGAAAGAAGCACGGGCTGGAACTACTTGGAGAATGACAAACCCTTACAATCCCTCATCTGGAGCCCTAAATCAGATGTGTTCATTATTCTAAGACAAGCGAAGCCAGGTTATCCAAATTGCTCTGTAGCTAAATATATGACACGTAAATACCCTGTTGTTTTCTTGCCAATACAATATACTACCTCCTCCTCCACCTCTCCTTACGTAACCTTGTTAAATAAAGACTGAAGAACCCTGAACAGCACAAGTAAAAACAGGCCATGGATTTAAAAGTGGGGCGTGTTAATTGCTTCTGACAAACAGGTCTTCCTTTGCTGGAANTATTAAACCACTGTGAAATTACCTAGTAGTCCAGCTATAGAGAGATCTCTAGGTGTGTGTGCATCCTTTCCCTCTGATACCTCAGTTCAGATTCTAAATTTAGGGTTGGAAGTAAGTAACGCTGATGTATGCTATGTGCAACAAATGCATTTGCATTAACGTGAAGNAAAAAAAAATCAGCACTTTTTGTCCTGATCATTTCAGAACAATTTTGCTGTAACAAGCACTTTCACCTGCAAATGTAATAAAATTCCAATATACAGAGTAAATTAAAAAAAAAAAATCAAACAAAACAAAACCTCCTGCAATATTTTCAATACAAGATTTATTTTCTTTGGTTCTGAGAACATTGCATAATCCTTGTAATATTATAGCTTATTGCATTACCTCGTCATACTGCGTGAACTTGTGCTGTGACACGTCCACA
>WEIS01077798.1:0-19154 GCA_013389965.1 Todus mexicanus | reverse complement strand
GCCCTCTCCGCTATGGGCACCCCGCACTTTTAAAACGGGGCGGCCGCCCTCTGCGCCGCCCCGTGCGGGGGGGGCAGCGTGAATTAATTAAAATTGGCTATTTACGTGGTTATTCATTGCCCCGCTCCGGGTATGTGAACAACCACCCCCCACATACACACACACCGCCCCCCTCCCTCCCTCCATCCACCCCCAGCGCCATGCCGGCAGCTTGCACCCTGCTGCTGCTGCTGGGGCTGGGGCTGGTCCCGCCGCTCGGGTCGTCGCCCCTCGCTTCCCAACGGCGTCTTCCTTCTCCTCCTCCTCCTCCTCGTCCTCCGTCTCCGTCCCGAAGCCGCCTCGGCCGCCCTTGCTCGCCTCCCGCCGCGGGACACGCCGGCAGCCCGGGTGAGTGGGGATGCGATTGGGTTGAGGTGCAGTGGAGAGTGTGTCTGTCTGTGTGCGTCTGTGTGTCTGTGTCTGTGTAGGGAGGGGTGTCCCACGCGTGGGACCAAGGGTTGCTGAGCATCTCGGCATCACACTGAACTATATCCACTGCAACCCCCGTCTCCCCACCAAATCCTTCTCCCCTTGCCCAACCCGTCGTGGATACAGGCGCGTGCTTCGATGGGGTGAAGGTTCAGGATGGCAACTGTGGGTGGGAAACTCTAAACGCAGCGTAGCTGCGGGGACTGACTTGAAGGCGAATGGTGGAAACTTCATGAAGGAACTTGAGGAAGGTGCTGGTGGGTACCAGGGACATGGCCAACATGCTTCCCAGGTGGAAAACTGGTGGCTGTTGTAGGTGGTCTTCAGGGTCTGAGTTGACTACTGTTTGTCTCCAGACATGCCCTCGTTTCACCTTAGGTGCTGACCCACATCCAGATGTGGGGACAGATACCATCAACTTGTTATAAATACCCTATCTCTCTGTGTTGCCTACAGACTGTCAGGTTATTCATATATAAAGTCACATTTTTCCTTGTATGCCAAATCTATGGTGTCGTTATCAGGAGCAATGACTAGTTTAGTGCTTTACAAATGACGCTGAATTTAGTTTCAGCACAGGATAAACCATATTTTTCCCAGAACAAGTGGGGCTCATTTCAAGTGTCACGCAGTAAACTGCTCCGCTTGCTTGCTGAAGAAGACACATAGCTCTAAGGATGACTAATTCTCGATGAGTTTGGAAAGTGCTGGGTGTCTGCAGGTGCTATGGGGAAATCCAATATATCAAGTTCGTTGTGTATAGGTTTTAAGTAGGATTCAGGATTGATCACCTGCCTGAGCTGGACCATCAAACTTCGTCTCAGTTTCTGATGTGGAGAGAATATCAAGCTTTGGTACTTGGGGTTAAGTTTGCTTTTATGGAGCTGTACAATTTCAGGAGATGTGACAAAACTACTTTTATAACATTTTAGTTTTCTTCACAAACCTTTGTAAGATGTATCCATGCTAGACCAAATGTATAGTTGGGGATATATGCTGGAATGTACCCAGCAGTGGATTAAAAAGCTCCTAATTCACAGTGTTTGTGTGAGAGCAGCCTGGTGACTAGGATACTGCACCGAAATGAAGGGGGTTTGGGTCTGTTCCCAGCTCAGTCACTTCTTTGTACCACATCAAATGTCAGTTTGCCCTCTTAACCAGGAGAGACTAACACTGTTTTACCTGCTAGCAACCTTGTGAAGATAAAAATCTGCAACTTGCCAGCAAAGTGCTCACCTATTATTTGACGAGAGCTGTGCAAATTCCTCCGTGAACAGAAAGAACTATTTCATTTCATCTCAGCTTTCGATCTGGCATCTTTTCCTGTGACCTTGATGACTCCTGAGAGTCAGTGGAGGAATGCATTTCCTTTGTTACAAGTCTGAAAAGCTCTAACTATCTGTCCACACGCTGGAAAAGCCATTTGTCTGGCTACCAGTGTCTGACCGCCCGGCTCAGTGGCCTTGCTCTGTGCAGCCCCATGCTCAGCAGAGCAGCTACAGGTGCTCGTGAATCATGTCAACCCCATCCAGAAGGAACGGGGGACGCATCATGAAGGAGTGATAAATAGCTCAGCAGTAGCTCGCTCCCTAGCAAACGGCATCATGAATTATGCTGGGTCTTGACAGCCACGATTCACTCACTGTTAACTACAGCTCTATGCTTGTCAGTCAAGGGAATTGTTTGGTGTTATGGGAGCGGGCTGATGGGATCTCCTGAATCACTCTCAGGTTGAGCTGTAGGTGCTTGATAAATCCCTGTTGTCTGTCTCACTGCCGCTCCTGCCTCTCTGAGATATTTTTCACCTTTGAAAACATTTGAATGCTTGAAGCGAGTCAGGGAGTGTTTCTTGTGAACCCATCACCACTACGTGGAAATGAAGATTACATGTCCATTTGAAACGAGTCTGAGGTTAGGCGGCAAAAGCCCTTTCTTAGGCAGGGCTTAGTGAGCAGATGGTGAGGCAGCGAGTGTAGAAGTGGGGCTTTTGAGTCTCTCACAAAGCATGGAGTGAGGGAGCAGGGTGGGAGCCAGCCTCCCCAGCAGAGCCTCGCTGCATTTGCTGGCCTGCCTTTGCCTCGACCCGCATCTGCTGCCCCTCCCTGCCAACCCACTGTGGGCTTGTCTGGTGAAGAAATGAGGGCAGATGGCTTTTGTGTGTTGTTTAAAGTACAGGCTGAACCTGAGGAAAGGAATGGAGGAAAAAAATAGGTGAAGTAGGAAGCAAGAAAGCTGGTGACAGTAGAGTTAAGGCATCATCAAAGCCGTCTGTGAAATTCCTCCTGGCAGCTGCTTTACTTGGGGTGCAAGGCGAGCTGAAGGGCACTGTCTGCTGCCAGCCTGGGTTAGGCGGAGGTTTGCTTCCAAGCTCTCTCCTCCCGTAGGTCTCCTTATTTTAGGTTTCCCATCTGTAAAATGGGAATAGTTCCAGTGACACCACAGGGGCAGTGGAGGTGGCACTGAGCCCCCAGCAAAGTTGCTATGGCTGTGGTCTCCCCCTCTTTTTGCAATGTCCCTTTTCCCTTTACTTCTGACCCACACCAATGCCCTGCCATGCTGCCCGGCACAGCATGGGGCCGCCGGCAATGGGCTTGCCTTGAAGTTGATCTGCTTTTCTACCATCTGTGTCCGGCCTTCTGTCCTTTCTCCCTCTCTCCCATGCCAGCTGCTGCCTTTCTTTGCAGCTTCCCCAGTGGGAGCCCTGGAAATAAGGTGTGAAATCACCCGAGAAGGAATCAGCTTAGCTTGCAGCAAAGATTTAGACTGGCTACTAGGAGAAACTTCCCAACCCTTTTANTGCAGCTAAAGCCCATTACTGGGCTCTCTGCAAAGTTTTATTTCCCAGTAGCAAACTGCCAGAGGCAGCCTGTGTCCGTTCAGCGGGTGTTCGCAGTGTGCTCTGCTCCAGCAGCCTTTGCCGCTTCAGAGAGATAACTTAATTTGCTCTAATTTTCACTTGTGGCTGGGGAGATGAGGGAGATGGGCTGTTGCTGCTGTGTCTGTGGGATTTGATGGCAGCCTTGCTGTTGCAGGGGTGCCTTCCTCGGGATATTTTCAGTATCAAAAGTTGCAGATGCTGATGAGTTTAGAGGAGTGTGGGCTTTCTAGGACAACCTGCTTCCTTCATCTGCTCTTAAAGATCCCAATTTTTGGTCTGTCAGTCAGAAACCCTCTGTTTCTCCCAAAATAGCTCCCAGGCTATTCTGTGTGCTGCCTCCATCCTCCCCAGCCCATTCATCTACAGAGGTCATGTCAGAGCAGCTGAGCACCATGAATGGAGACTAATGGCTCCATCACATCTCAGTGGTGGCAGAGGGTTATGCTCATTTAGCAGAGGGGCTACAGTACCAGCCTAGAAAGGCAGTTGATCTGATACCGTTGCAGTGCAAAACTTGAATGGATGCTGCCATGGCTGGGACTGTGCCTGTGCATCTGAAATGTAAAGCTGCTGCTTCAAACCCACAGTGTTTCAGATAGTCCTGCAAAAGGGATTTCAGGATGTGCCTGGGCAATAGGAGCAGGGGATTGCTCTGTCTTGTGAGCTACTAAACTGGGCAGTGAGCCATCCCTTGGGTGAAAGTGGAAACCAAAGCCCAGCTGACTGTAGGTGTGTGATACCGCCACCGGCCAGCCTGGGCTCCAGGGCTGTGCATGGCTGCTGCAGGGGCCACTGCTGGCCCCGCTCACTGCTCCTGTGGCTGTAACAGAGCGGACTGAGGCCTTGGTAGCATTAGTGTGGTCACAATGGTTTTATTTATGAAGCATTCATCCAACATAATAAAAAAGGCACATCGCAATTTCAATTAACAAGTTAATCAAATTAATAAAACCTGTCATTGTAGCACTAGTGTTTCAGTGTGGTGGTATAGAGACTAAGGCACCACTCAAGTCTGCAGCTCTCTTAAAGTCACTGCTGGAAAGACGCATGGGCTGGTTCCATAGGTTCCCCGTCAGTGGTAGCTCTGTACCATTTCTAAAATGAGGATGGGTACAGGGTGGTAGGGCTCAGCTGTGGCTCAACCTGTTACCTTTTTGCAGCACAGAATTGCCATCCTTCTGCCTGTGTCTGTGGGGAGGCAGGAGGGGACACGATGTGCTGTGCCCAGTCCAGCTGCCCCTGCCATATGTGGGGTGCTCAGGGCAGGGCTGCAACCTCCTAAATACCCTGAGAAAATGATCCGGAGCTGGATGGATCGTAGATAGCCAGTGTAAATCCTCTGTATTTTGACTTTGCTTCTGCACGTAGTTTCAAGAGAGTTTTTCAGGTATGGGGAGTGAGGAGGATCTGATTGGGTCAGGATGTCTCTGTGCATTCAAATTGCACTGCTCCCACCTGAGCTGGTTCACTCAAACAGGCACTGAGCTCCTGCAGAAAGAGGCAGGGCCAGATCCTGACACCTTTTGGTGTGTCTTTCTGCTGTTGCAGTGGTGTGAAGAAGCTTTTGGGGCAGTTTGACCAGCTAGAGGGTCAGAAGGTCCTCCAAGTGAATTAAAGGTTGGTCATTTGTAATATTCCCCTGAGAGCGTCCAATAAAAATCCATAGTCTGTAGCTCACGAGAAAGCTTGTCACGAGGCCTTAATACCCCAACCACAGGCCCTGTTATTTACATTCAATTGAAGATGTAGGTCATACAATATGTTTTTTCTCTTTCCTGATCAGTTGAGCGTCAAAGGCAGAATCCAATTTTCAGTGGCAGCAGACATGATTACAAATTCAAATTTTTATTTCTCTGAGCAGTTTTGTGACACTTGCATTGTAATTTGCTGTTTCCATAAATGTTAGAGGTTCATTTGCTGGGATATTCATCCAGAGCAGATGCAAGAGGGCTATGAGCACAGGCTTGGTGAAAGAATGAAGTCTGAGGGTGCCTATCAGGAGAAAATGGTTTTGTCACATCTGACCACCCTTCCCTCTCACCCTTTTCTGCGTATGTACAGCTGATGTGTGCGCACACATCACAATGTATTTCTGAATTCCCAGGTGTTGTACCATAACATCCTGCTGCTTCAGCAAGGGACACGGTTCATTTGTGGCTCTTTGATTATGCGGAGTTCGCATTCATCCTTTCAGGCTGAAATCATTCGCGTCTGAGGACAAGGAGAGAACTTTCCCACCCAAAAGGGAAATGATGTTGCATTACTGAGCAACTAGCCCAAGTAATAATATAATCTTAGAAAAATGCAGTTCCCTTGAGTAAAGGAAGCTCTGTAAACTTCAGCTCCTCCAAGCCATTAGTGTAGCTGTTGCCTGTGTTACAGAAACGCTGCTGTCAGATCCAGTCTACAGAAGTGCTCAGAAAGGGGAAAAAGGGAGTGAGAACCAGTTCCTGCTTAAAATGAGGACCTCTTGTAGGATCTGAATACTGTGAGGTTTATAACACAGATTTTAGGATCTTGAGTCACCCCGCTTCTTTGCTGTTAATTTGCTTTTTATCTCAGCTGGGTGCCGAGTAAGGTGATGGTCACCCCTGGTCCTGGAGAGCTTGGAGAAGGGGCTGGCAGGTCCACGGTGAGCAGAGGGATCAATTGGAATAAAGTAAAATGACGTGAGGTTTCCACTCACTGGGGTGCTGAGTTCAAAAGTCTGTTTCTGTAAAACCAGGGGAGACAGAGGCTCATTTTAAGAGCTGTCAGTGTTTGGGCAAACCCATGTAAGGGAGAGAAACATGATAGAGTTACTCTGTGAGCAGTACCTGTGGTTTGCTCTTTTCTGTTCACCCTGGCATTAGCGAGTACCATGGTTTATTTTGGGTTCTGTGGGTGCTAAATGCATACAGGTCCCGTGGCCAGGGCATGGACTGAACTATGAGGACTCTTCTTCATCTGAATGTAGCAGCTCCTCGAGTCACACACTCATTAGAGTCTTCTCTAGCAAAGTGCTGGTCTTCATAAAATCTGTAGGAACATTTTGTCTTGGAGGTCTCTACCTTCCAGGCTTAATGTGTTTCAATGTAGGAGGACCAACAAAGCTGTCTCAGGAGCTTAATCTCTTCAGAAACCAGTAAAATATCCATGAGGAATAAAAATGTAATTTTAAAAAGTGCCTGAAATGCAAAAAACCCCACCCCATTTCCTATAAGCAGGGTGCTGATAGCAAATATCCTACAAGTTGTTGCTGTGCCCATACTGCTGCCCCTAGTCTCTCCCGTGGTTTGAATGAAGATATTTCCTGTTGCCTGTCCTCTGTACAGGCAGGGCTGCTGAGGAGGGTTATATCTGCTTCTACATCTGCTGTGCCCTTGACTTGGAGTCGTTTGATAAATAGTTTTGCAGTTGGTTACTTAAGCATCTCCTGCGCTGCAGTCAGCATCTCGGCTGTGGGCGAGGGAGCATTGCTGCCAAAAGTCAGGATCTGTGTTGAGAGCCTCCTAAGATTTGGCTTTCCTTAAAACCTCAACTCCTGGAGTTGTCATTACAGGAGAATCACTTAGAGAGGAAGAAAAAGAGCTCCTGGCTGTCAAGGAGATAGATAAAACCACCTTGAAAACATGAGCTGCAAATCCAGGAGACACGTAAGAAGTCCAGGTTAACTGTATTTAGAAGTATCATTAGCTCAAAGCTCATCTCCAGAGGCTTCTAAGTCCAGACAGAGGGGCTATTTCAGACACTCTTGCTTGGGAGGGCTCTGCCTGTGTGTCTGCATGAGAAGTGCAACCATCATAATCATCTTGCTTTGCTAGGAAAAGAGAGGCTGTGCAAAGTGCAGGGCGATGCAGCTGGAAAATTGGATGCAAACCCAGTTGTTTTCTGCCCAGCTGCCCAAATAGCTTGTGCAAGCGCCTTGACAGAGGCAAATCCCCTTGGCAGAGGGACTCTCCACTGAGAGAAGCAATGACCATCTGCCTTTTCATTCTTTGCAAGAACATGAAACTAGGAGGACTTTTAAAACTGCTTTTGCAGCATCCCAACTGTGCTCTGACCAATTTAAACTGTTTGAGGGTGACCGTGTCACTCACAGTGTAACCAAATGCCACAGATCCTTCCTTTCGCCTGCCTGTGTGAGCACCCCGTCTTGAGCTCCCAAGTCAGTACTTGCAGAAAGTCCTTTGAAATCACTGTGACCTTTGCAGTTCTTTCGCCAAGGCAGACTTGGAGATGTTTGAGGGACTTTTTTTACAGCGGTTAGATAGCAACGAGGGCTTTGCATCTAAAGTTCAGGAGAAAATACCCTTTTCTTTTTAACCCTGAGCTAATTTAGCTCTGGGATGAAATCAGCTGGGAAAGGAGTAAGGCGGAATTTTAAGCGGTCTGACAGAGAGGCTTGCAAACTGTTCATGAAGGGTTAGCTTGGCAGAGTTAACAGCTGTCCCAGAGGTGCCGCCCAGGCTGCATCTCCCAGAGGACATTGTGTTCCACACACATTTAGGGCGTTTTTATCAGCATTTTTCAGCTTGCTGTGATGGCAGAAAGGCCGTTACGGGAATCAGTCTGACCTCTTGTCTCTATAGCCAGGCGGATGTCTTTGTAATTTCTGCTACCCGAACCACCCTCAGATTCCCTCAGGGATCTCCAGACCATGGAAGAAACACTGTGCAGGAGTTTTGGACAAACGAGGAGGCTTCTTTGGGTTGCTGGTAGCAAATGAGGGCTCTTTATCTTGAAGCACATGCTAAAAGGCACTTCTGCATCTGGAGTGACAAGGGGAATTTGGATCTATAGAGCACAATTATCCATGTCACTGCTTGTTAGGATGCTGGCGTTAACACCCTTCCTCTGGTGGAAAATCTCTTAAGCCCCGAGGACCAGCATGAAATGTCATGATCTGTTGAACTTGACTGGAGTGGGGATGAATCACACTAAGTTAAAGATTTGGCTCCAGTTTATTATTGGAAAGATATCTTCTGTGATAGCCTAGCAGCAGGGTACTGCAGCCCACCCAGGGTGGCAGGAGCTGTCTTGCGGGGAGGAGTGTGTGTTAGCTGAGAGGTATGGGCTGGAGTACGGATATTTGAGGGGGTTTTGATTTGGTTTTGGTTTTTTTGACCGCTCCATAAAAGCAAAAGGCAGGTCTGGAAGGGATCTCAAGATACCTCCCAAGGGATCACAAGACATCTCCCCTTGCAGGACCACCCCACAAGATATTTATCTAACTTGTTTTTTAAAATTTACTCACAGCTTCTCTGAATATCTGTCCTACTACATCCGTGCCATTAGAGGTAAGAAAACACCTTCTTATCAGAGAAACTGTAGCAGCTGGTAGTTAAACCTTCTACAAAGAAAGACATCCCATACAGGTGGTGGCCAGGTTTGACCCTGCATAGTTTGTAAGATCTTATGAAATGAGAAGTTAAGGTAATTTAGCAATCTGGGGAGATAACGCAAAAGGTAAGCCTCTGTATTGAATGCATTTCTTCTCCTGTGATGGGAATGAATTTCCAGGAGTGGAAACATCAGCAAACCAACTGCGCATGATTTGCTCTCCTTGTCAATTGGAATGAAGGACCCTGATTGTGGAGCATAATACTGGTCTTGTAATACAGCCTTTATCTTTGTGCCGGAGCTGGGCATAATTGTATCTGTGTATGGAGGGACAAGGAGAAGGGTTTCAGTAGCTGGTGCTCACAAAGGCATCTTTAGAAAGCTCCTTACCCCTAGTACAAGCTTGGAAGAGCTCAAAGGAAAATACCCCTGAGTAGCTTTAGGCATTTGAACAGCCATCATTGTTTGATTCAGATTCAGTTACAGGACTAACATCTAAATGTTAATTCTTTTTAGGACATTATCAGCTCTTTCACCAAATACAGAATGGATCTGCAGTATCAGACTGGCAGCCAACCCTGCAGATAAAAGGCTTTTGAAAGGGTGTTTCTTAGGAGGGAAACTTGATCGGAGAGCGCAGAATAATTGTGAGAATGGTCTATTCTGAGGGACATGGAGCAAATACGATGCATGAAGAAAACCAAATGAGGACCAGGATGCTTCAGGCCTGGAGAATGGGAGTACCAGCAATTTTGTGACCATAGTGTGCAGTCAAAGATCCTCATAATCCTGCCCTGCAAATTGCTGGTATGCTTGGAGATTGACTGGGTAGGCTTCTGTCACATACTGGGTTAAGACTGAAGTTGATGGTCACTTGATGGCAAGAGGATGCCAAGGCAGTTGGTGTGAGGTGGCTCTATGCTGGGTAATATGGGCAGATGATAGGATTTAGGAACAGATTTCTGACCTCTGGATCCTCTCTGTGCTGCCTTGCTCAGCACACAGTGCCCATATGCACCAAGGTAGGCTGTGACCTGACCCTGACTCCTGTCAGTCCTTTGTTACAGCTCAGAGTGTGACAGCTCAGTCCTGTACTTTTTCATTGCCCATTTCCACTGCTGGCTGCAGGGCTCAGCCACAGGATTCCCAGCTGCAGAGCAGAGACCCACGTGCAGCCAGAGGAAGATGTCTTGTTTTGAGCATTCCTGAAACACGTGCAGAAAGGTGCTGGAAATGGTAAATCCCTTCCCCTCCGGTTCTCAGAAAGGAAACATGTGACTGCAGAGGCAGTGGGGGAGCGATGGGGGACAGTGGGAGGAATGCCTGCTCCAGCGTCCCCAGGGCACGCTGCTCCTCCACAGAGGTGATGACCAGCCAGTGGGTGCCAGCGGGGAAGGACCTGGCTCATCCCCTGGAAGAAGGAGGTCCGGAGCGCCATCCTGAGCACTGCCACCACCGCTTCCGGCAGCAGATCGGTGCGCTGTCATCTAGGAAATGCGATTTAGATCATCATCCTTTCACAGCAGATGGGGGAAGGGAGGTGGGGGCCCTTATCTCTTCTAGGGATTAATTTCTCTTTAAGCTACTTAATTTTTTCGCCTATTTACTTTTTTCCTATCACCTCCCAAGTCTCATTTGCTGGAAGAGTAGGAGCCACAAGAGCATCCGTGGCTCCCACTGCCACAACACCATGCCCTGATCCCACCTTCAGCTGAGAGCGTGAGAGCTGGATGTAAAGCGTAGGGTGCTGTCAGTTTCCCCCCTGGGATCGCGTTGGCTTTTGTTAGTCTACGTGAATGGTAGAATCCGGTGAGCCTTGTATCTGTGTGTCACCAAAATGCATCCACCCTTTGGTGGCCTTCTGATCCTCTGGCGCCTGAGAAGGTCCTTCATCTCCCTCATGCTCACCATGTCCTTCAGAAGCTGCTGAGTTTCCAGGCTGGTCATCATCACTCCTGTGGCCACCAGCCAGCAAAGCTCTTTGGCATGTGCTTAGTGTTAAGCATGGAGAATAGTTCCTGGGGAAGCTCTTCTTAAGTGCATTGCTGGAGCAAGGCTCTAGTCAAGACACCTGGACCAAAGCCCACTCTGTGGTGCTGAGCAGCATCTCTTGGCCCCAGGGACCTGTGGGAGCCCCCAGCTGTTTTTAGCGTGGCCTCTTAGTGTGGTAGCACCCCTTTTTTTACTCCCTCCTCCATTTTCCTGGTATTTACTGTTCTTTCCTGGCTATGGGAAGCAGCTCCTGGTCTCGGACCACTTTGGAGCAGGGACCTGTGGGTTTGTTTCCAGAATCTGAAAAAAAATTACCACCTTGTTTCCTCTTGGGTCTGCGAAGCCAGAGTCCACAGCTCCTGATGTGGATGACTCCTGTTGCACATATCCTTCACACTGCTGGGCATGACTTTTTGATGAGTGGTGAGGGTTTTTGCAGAAAAAACTGTGCTTCAATCTATAATTCTCAGGGTTTTAAGTGCAGTTCCAAATAATCACAAATATCAATAGTTCAGAGTTTTTTCCCTGTAAGATCTGTTTAAGTCAAATACAAGTCACTGAGCTTATATTGGGAGTAAATAAGCTACATGGAATGACTTTGGTTATACATGAGGTCAGATGGAATGAGCTAATGCTCCCTTCTGGCTGTGAAATTAAACTTTTCAGGAAGCAAAATTTCATCCTGCAGCTTTTAAGCTGCTAACACCTTTCCTTGTGGAGGAGTCTCAGCCCCAGAGCTGCACAGTGCTGTGCACCTGGTGAGGCTGCTCACCCTCTTAGGGCAGAAATACAGCCCTGCTCAAAGGCAGTTTTCATGTATACCGGTTCAAATGAATGCAGGCAGCTGCTGGGGGCATGTAATGGAGTGAGAGTCATACGATGGATTGTGATGCCCTGGTGAACGTGCAGAGGGTGGTTAATCTCTCCATAGCAGCAGTGGGCTAGCTTATGTGGAAGTATTGCCCTGTGTGAGATTTTTTACTAATGACAAGCCCTGCAGACAAATTCCAGGTTTCTGGAATTGTGTGAGAGCTCTGGAGAAAGATCCTTGTCAGAAATTAAGTCATGTGCTTACAAAAGCCAGCAGCGGCATCGTCCTGTTCTCTCTTGCACTCTTTCTTTCCCCTTAACCACGATGGTTAAGTGTACACAGTGCCATGACTTCCCCCCCACCCCCACCCCTTTCTTTTTTGCAGCCAGGATGTTTTTTCTTGCCTTTTTATTGTTCCAGTGACCTAGCAACTCCGCTTTGGTGGAGCCCTGCCAGGAGACTTCCTCCCTGAGCCGTCTGACAGTCTCCAGCAGCACTGCCCTCAGATGGGAGCACAAGTTGAAGTGACACCAGGCTGGGTCCCTGCAAGACTTTTGCTCTGCCCTTCTGAGTGCCGGCAAGGGTACCGCTGCCTTCCTACTGAGTAAAGCTTCCAGGGAACTTTTAAAACCTTGGAAAGAGGAAGGAGCAGCGCTGCGTGGGTGCTATTTTCTGTAACGTTTCTGCAGGACGTTACAGAAAAGCCTGGAGGGTTTTAGAAGGGAATTAGGTGGTGCTGGGATTTAGCATCTGGGATTCATGGTACAGACAGGGTGCTTGAAGACGTTTCAGCATCACAGGGCAGCCATGAGAGAGAGGCGATGGAGAGGAGGCGTGAACAGTCAGAGAGCTGAGCCATTCAGATTTGTTCAGGCTTATTTTTATTAATGTTTACTGAAAATGGTTAGAAAGAAATCCCTTTGGTAAGTGCTCCTGGGCCCTGACAGCTAGTGCTGGGGCAGAGCTGCCTTGGCACCCCTGGGGCTGCAGGGCCTTTTCCCACATTAACACCAGGAGACAATGCTGGAGAGGACGCTACTGAGGTAGAAAATAAATGAGCTGGCAAGCAAATACAGCTAAACTGCACCTTCTGCTCATGAAAGGCAGAAGGGATATGGGTTCTGGGACCTTTTTGGGACTGGAGGCTCAGTCCTCTTCACTAAATAGATGGATGAATGGATTGGAATTTTACAGGAGCCTTGGCACGGTTATGGGGGTTTTTTAGGAGTATGGATAGTCATGAGACAGCTTATCCCTGTTGGAGGTTGACTTGTAATTGAATGTGTTTTCCAAAGACTCAACAGTAAAACAGGACTTTTTTTTTTTTTTTTAAATACAGTTGTCAAAAACTGTCTAAAAACAGAAGCTCATAAAATGAGGTTTAGCGTGCTGCTCTAAGCCCTAGGCTGATGGTTTTCAGGCAGCATGGGTTCATGCAGTCCCAGGGACCTGTGAACTGAACCCAAACCATCTCAAGAAAGATGAATAAGAAGCTTTAGCTAGTGATCTGGGAGCCGACACCTCCCCAGGGAAATGTTTAGGGCATCAAAATTAAGAGGCTGAAAAACACTGGATAAGCAGGAGAGTATCCTGTCCCTGCACTGCTCAGGCTTTATCCCCAGTTGCAGATGGGCTGTATGCATGCATCCCGTGCTTTTGGAAATGACCGCAAGTATCTCTGTGCTCTTTATTTGGGATTCCTTGTTTCTCTGCTTTAGGGTATTGCTCTTAAGAACAGTATGTCAGATCCTTTTTTTTTTTTTTTTTTTCTTATGGCATCTATGAGCTTCAGGCTGTAGGAGGATCATGAAAAGAAAGATATGAAACAAAAACGGCCTTTAATGTCCACTGTGGTTTCACAAGTCCTGAAGGGGAGGTGGTGTTAAAGTGCAGTCTGTTTTTGTCTCATAAAGCAGCACTTCAAGCAAAGTGCCATTGCCATGTCCCTGGCCCCAAGGGCATCCACCACCTGTAGCAGCCTGGTAGGTGTTAACTACCTGGACCTTGTCACTTAGAGCTTGCAGGGTCTGCTGCTGCCATTAAGCCCCCAGCACTTTTCTCAAGCTGATGTATTAAAACTCTGGTCACCTTCGGTGGCTGGATAAATCCTTCATATTATAGTTAAAATGATTTAAAGTGTTGCGAATTGCTGTCCTGCTTTGCTTCGGATGTGGTGGGGAGAGGACAACGAGCATGAAGACCAGAGCAAGGCACTGCCAGGGCATATATCTTTAGAGTTCCCCATCCAAACTGAGCTCTGCAGTAGTGAAAGAGGTGTTGGCAGGACTCCTGCACCTCTTCTCTTCCTCATCCACCCTCTCTCACCACCTTTCTTCATCCAGCCTGAATAATTCCTTTTATTAATATCAAAAGAATTCGCAAACAAGGATTGACCACATGTGGTTAAAAAACTCTCGCATTCTTCCCATGCTTAGTGCACACGAGGGACCTTCCCCAAGCAATATTATCAGCGTGTTTATGCTCAACTGACCTGTCTCAAGCATGAAATTATTTTTTTTAAGCTTCATTTCAGGCCCTCTGCTCCCTACCTCCCCCACCCCTCCCCAGCTTCAACTGCTTCTTTCAGGGCAAGAACAAGGAAGGAAATTGAAAATCCCAGAGAGCCCTGGACAGTCCAGATTTAGGGCTGTAGCTTTTGTTCACACAAACTCACTTGGCTCCTAACTGGCCTCCACCCATGATCCTGACATCCGCAGCAGCCGTTCAAAACACAGCACAGAGCCCAGCCCCAGCAGGGACCAGCAGCCACCCGTGCCAGCCGCTGTGGGGCCGGCAGCCCCGGCTTTGCTCCCCTCTTCTCCTCCCTCATAGCCTGCCTTTCTTCCTAACCTTTTCCTACAGCAGGCAAGGAGATTTCTAAGTTGAGATGAGTTCAGGTTTTTTCCTTCTGCGAGCCTTGGATGATGTTAAGGTTATGCAACGTTAACAGATGTGGGCTTTATAATTATAGCTGCCTGTCCTCGGGAGGAGCCTGCTTTAGCTTCACACGTGCTCAACTCAGCATGGGATGCTCCCAGGGTGGCTATAGCCTTGGCAAAGCAGCCCCTGTGTGGACAGCTGTACCAGGAACGATATCCAGGGATCTGCCACCCTCCCAAGGAATGACTGCTTTGGGGTGAAGGGCTGCTCTGAGCAGCCAAGCAACCGCTTTTGGCTTTCCTTATGTGCAAACACAGATTAAATTTGCATTCCCTGGTCAAGGGAGTATTTTTCTGCCCTTTGAGGAGAACAATCCCTTCTGCAGAAAGGCAGCGGGGCTGAGATAACTTGTGATGTGCCTTGGCTGGCTGAGATGTTCCTGCCAAATGCTGTTTGTGGGGATTCTGCTCATCCTCTTCACTCCTTGCTCTAAAATGTTTTTAAGTGGTCACAGCCACTGCTGAAAACTTGTGGTATTGTGCTTTTCGATGGTGTGCTGTTCCATGGTTGAGCCTTAAGCATCACCATGATGTTGCCCTCAGCAGCAGCCACCTCCTGGCCCGGGCAGTGCCCATGCTGCACTCAGGGATGGAGACAGAAAATCACTGGTCCAAAAGGGATTTTTCAGGAGTCTTACAAGGTAGACATCCAGCTGCACTGCCAGGGGCAAACCCAAAGGCTTGAGAAATCAGCTGGAACTTGATCTGTTTGTCCTGGCTGAATTATAACTCAGCTCCCAGCAAGCTGAGGTCTTGTTATGCTTGCGAAGAAAAAGTAACTCTAAGCCTCGACCTGTCTGGTGACCATCACTACTAGTTTTAACTGGGAAGGAAAACACCGGTCCAGTGGGTGGCAGGAGGGTTTTGTGCTAGAAGTCAAATATTTCTCTTGACAGCTGCAGTCATGCAGAATTAAACCACAGAAAGTAGTTGGCAGCTTAGGATGTGATGAAATTGCTAGTGACGAATTGGTACCCGAGCTAAAGAGCTATTCTGCTTTAAGTCTTTAATGCAGCAGGGGAGACCAGATAGTCCCATGGGTATTATTTTGGAAGAAGTTTGCACCTTGTGCATCTGCTTCAGCAGAGGGTCATCTTCGAAGGCTAATTTCTGCAGGTAGTCAAAGAGGAGATCATGGTTGTCTTGCAATTCTGTCAGGCTTGATGGCTGTGTGATGACCTGAGATTTCGTATCTATTTTGTTGAATGGCCTGATTTTTTTCAGGTTTCCTTGCTACATGGTGGGGGATGGACTCCAGCACGGCCTGTTCTCTGCACCCACTGAACTGGGGAGCTGAGCTCGTTCTGGAACGAGGTTTTCCTTCCTGCACCAGGACCTGGCATACCTTGCAGGGCAGAATTAAAAATGCCAGATGATTCTAAAATGTCTATGTAAATAATACCTTCTCATGCAGCCCGTCCACTCCCTGGCTGCTCTCAAAGCTGATTTTGCAGGCACCCATGATAAGGGGAAGGCTTTTGCTTCAGTTTATTCCCAGCAGCTCTGCAGAGCCAAAAGAGTATAGAGAAAACTCTGAGGTGGATTTGCAAGGTGAACAAGAACAACTAGACAAGCAACCAGCAGCATTTTCCTTTCAGACTGGGTCATAACTGAAGGTGATGCTTGCTGGCGTTTCCATGGCTGTTTTTAAAAAGTGGCAATTCAATGCCCACTCCTGTGCCCTGCTATATATTTTAGCGTGCCTGGCTGGAGCCCTTGTTGACAAATGACTTGGCAACGTTAGAAAGCAAATTTCCCTCTATCTGTACTCATCCCCCTAGGGTTTCTTGAAGCATCTGCTGCTTTGGCTTTTTTCTATGCAGCAAAGCCAGCTGCTGTAACACAGTAAGCAGGGGTTGCACAGCTGAAAGCTTTTAGCAAGAGGGGAATGGCGAGAAATTCAGTGTGCCGCCCTACAGCACACCCAAACTCTTCAGTATCTGGGGCTGCTATAAGTGGACTTGCGGGCTGCAATTACAGGCTGGGTATTGGCTTGCAAATGAGCATAGTAAATGTCTCCCAAGACTTGACATCCCCTGGTCCAAATGGCAACAATAAGCAACTTGTTACGTGGGACAGGAGGTGGTTCACAGCAGGCTCCAGACTGCAGCCGCTGTTCAGTGTGCTCAGAGAGATGAGCATCGCAGGCATGGCTAGGGCTGTCTGTGAAGGCACCTGAGGGGCTCTGCTCTGCTGCAGCTCTTGTTCCTTGAGTCTTGTGATGTTCAGACTCCCAGAGTGAAATGCAAACTCTCCTACCTTTGTATGTCTTTTTTCTTGGTAACTTTCCACTGAAGATATTGTGGATGGGTAGAGGAAACTGCTCCTGAAATTGCCACCTCTGGCGTGGCAGGTACAGCCACCCCAAAGGAGACATATAAGGCGAGGAGAAGTAGGTGTCCCATGGGCGTTTCTCTGAGGCACAGCTTTCTTACAGAAAGTGCTTGAAGGGTGAGGACAGATGTTCAAGGCTTAACCTTCGACATCAGAGCTTTTGGGCAGAGACAGAGTTGTGCCTTTAGCTGCTACCTTTGTATCATCTGCAGCCCTGTTTTGAGATGCCTCTGTGACAGACTGGACATGTCGCATAACCTGATGGATCTCTGAGCTGCAAAGTGAGGAGAGTTCCCCTACCAAAATATAGGACTTTTCTGAAATACTTGAGAGGCTTCAGCCCCTGTCACCCTACATGTCAGTTTCCCTAGACAAGCTCCCATTCTGCCTACTCAGCAAGTGGAACATGCATTGGGCTACTCCAGCCCAGAGATAATGTTTTGGTTATAAGGAAGATGGGCAAAACTGATATCTTGCAAGTTAACATGACAGGGCTGTGCTTTGGACTTGCTTTGACTTGTGGATTTGAAGAGCATCTGAGGCTGCAGTGCCAGCCGAGCTTCAGGGCTGTAGTGGAGGGCAGGGAAGGTTGCTGCTGGTTTTCACGTGACCGATGTGCAGGGAAATCCTTGCACAGCCCTGGCTGGTACCATGGGCTGGAAACCCCAATTCCCCCAGGAAATTTCACAGCAACCACATGCAGCAGCTGTCACTAGATGCTCAGCTTCAGGCAGTATTAGGCTGGATGACAGATCCGAGGCTGAAACTACAGCTACTACACCAAGTTAACGATTGAGCTGACAAGTTGGCCTTTAGGCCTTGCTTAGGGCCTGATTTGAGCACATGTTTATATTCTAGAGATGCACATAGCCATCTGTGTGCTTTTGGAAATCCTGTAAAGCATGTAATGCCTGTTGATGTCCCTGGGAGAACTCATTTTTGGGTCTGTGAGATACAGTAGATGGTAGAAATGCAATAGAAACTTGTGCAAAGAGGATATGTGATTGCTGCTACTACCCTCTGGCATGGTAACATTCTCATGGTAAGAGCTAGCTAAGCTAAAGGGTCATGCTGACTTGGAAAACAACCTTTATTCTGTAAATTTGTTTATTCATTTTCTGATGAAGTGAGAAAATGATTCTGGGTGATAGGAGAGGTGGAAGTTTGGAGCAGCCTTCCAACAGGAGCAAGAGAGCTGACCCAAACACTTTAAGGATGGTGCAGGAGTTCAGGCCGCATTTGCTCACAGAAAATGGACCTGCAGATGCACAAAGTTCAGCTCCATCTTTTTTCTCCTGTTCCAGTGGACATTAATGTCAGATACGCCAAAATGTCCATCACCTCAGGGTGCTTAAGCACCTGGGCGGCCAGAGTAACCCAGAGCATACGTTGATCTCTTCTATCCTGGTGCCTTGTGGTGTCTGCATGGGTTACGTCAACCCTCCTGTTTGCCCAACAATTCTCAGCCAGCTTCATGACAGCTCTCTGGATGTGTCGGGATTCGAGTTCAGGTGTTCAGCAAGCACTGGCCAAGTGGAGAGAGGAGAAGAGCTGTGGCCCTCCTCTTCCCATTGCACCCCCTCAGGTTGGGGGCACATGGGCTGTGCTGGGATCCGCTGGCCATTGACTCTAGAGACCTACGCATTCCTCCCATGGACTCCACACTGCTCATAGCTCTATCAGTTATTTGCTTAAGTCTTTATTTTTGCTCCTTTAAGGATATATTTCTCCTAATACATGAAAAAAGCACGCGGGTGCTGAATTGAATTAATTTTACACAAAAAGGTGGGTTGTAGCATTTGACCTTACAGACTAGTCTAATTTGCACTGGTGTGAATCCCAAAATAAATTTCGTGTCTGTGTTTTGATTACACAGAATCTTCTCTAGTGTAAATGAAATCAAAGCTTGGCCTTGGTGTTACTGCAATGACCTGAACCTCCAGCGCTGATGGGATTTTTAATTTTTTCCTTTCAGTCATCGAAAGCAGCCATCAGGCAAGAAGAAATTCGGATATGGACATAAGGACATCTAGTGCTCTCAAGAACAGTGTGGAGCTGGTGACGGTGCTGACCAGGAGTGGGGAACAGGCATCACTGCCTACCAGGCACAGTGCAGTGCCGGCAGAGAGCAGGGTCACAAGGCACACTGGTCCCCACCCTGGTGGTGGGGATGTCACCCCACTGGCAGCAGGACATCCAGACAGCCCATCTACTGGGCCAGTGACCCACCTGCACACCCACAGCCATCCTCCTGGTGAGTTTTATCAATGTGAGTGTCCCCATTTGCCATACCCAGCCCATGGACTGAGCGTAGCCAGTGGGTTAGGAAGTATTCTTACCCTGCTGCTAGAAATTCAGAATTTTGGAAAAAATCCAATACCAGGAAAGGTGATTTTTTTTAATGTTTTTT
>WEIS01077785.1:384-14241 GCA_013389965.1 Todus mexicanus | reverse complement strand
CCGGCGGGAGCGCGCCCCTCCCGCCTCTTTCGCCGCCGCGCCCCTCCCCTTCGCGCGCCACCGGTGAGCGCCGTCGCCGCGGCCGCCGCCAACCTTCAGCACCGCGGACAGCGGCGCCTCGGCGGCCGCGGGGAGCAACGGGGCAGCCCCCCCAGACCTGATCCCCGTGTCCCGCCCCGACCTCACTGCCTTCTGTTCTCCCGCCCCGCCCGGACCCCCGAAAGAGCGTGTCGGGAGTTGGCACCGGAGCCCCAACGCCTCCCCTCGCACGTGCGCGGCGCCTGCTGCGCGCACCGCGGAGCCCCGCGCGGCTCGGCTGCCTTAAACGAATGAAAACCGGAGATTTGAATCAAACCCCCACCGATTTCTGTCCGTGACAACAGCTGATGTCGGCTTAGATGGAAAACTGAAATGCGAAAAAAAACCCCAACCCCCAAACCGTTCAATTTTTTAGTCTTTATTATTATTTTTCTTTATTTCGCTAGTCTTCACCAGGCAGACATTGGGATGTAGCCACCTTCCAGGTAGAGCTGAAAAGCTTATTTTAAACCGCTGTACACAAACCAGAAAAGATCATATGCAGGAAGGTTTAAAGGTAATCAGATATTTCATTGTCATGTAAAACGGCGATTTTATTTTATTTTTTCCCACCCCAACATGGGTTCCAGCTATATTAGCCAGGCATATTATTTACTGCAAGCTAAATTTAACATTTTTCAGTTTGGCACAAAGTCTGTTGCTATGCACCACACACACGCACACACTGACACATGCACATATCTTGGAGAGAACAGGCAGTGTAGCAGTACTGCAACTGTGAGAATGAATTTGCTATTAAATGATCATTTGCTGGCATATGCTTCTTTTTATATATAGTTTTAAATTATTATTTAATTATTTTTTAAAATAAAGATTAGGAATACCCATCTAGAAAAGGATACTGCTCTTGCATTGCATTTCCTTTCTTTTCTTTAATTATTAAATTGTCTTAATTCTTCTTTCCAGATACAAAGAAGGGTCTCGAAGCTTCAAGTATTCAGATGTCAAGGTAAGTACATATCTTGAACACATAGGGAGTAGGCAGTTTGAGGCTCTTTACCCATCACTAATTCATGACAAGTTTCATTTGAGTCATTTCACCAGGAAATTCAGCACTAGCTTCTGTCTTGTACTTGTGTCATCATCTCTCTCTCACCACAAAATGAGATGAGCCTGTAAAAGAGAGCAAACTTCAACATCATGAGCTTATAGACCCTATGTCATTCTCTGGATGGAATGGCAGAGTCACTACAACCCTTCCATGCTGACTTCACCTTGCTTGGCCACTCCTGGGCTTTCACAGGAGTCAGCTTTTGTGCACCACGGTAAAACCTACTACTGAGTTCTATGAAAGGAGCAAACAGTCCCACTGTGGCAATCAACAGATTAAGTTACCTGAGGAAAGCTTGTGTTCAGGTAGTCCTCACTGTGTCCTGGACAGAGAGATGTGCAGGCATCTACTTTTAATAAATACTTTAGTGTAATATTGCCAATCTTTAATAGGAGCACAGATAAATCATAAACATACACTTTTTTTCACCCAAGTCTGAAAGGTCTCGTTATGTATATCAAACGAGGTTAAAATGCAGAAAAGATCTCAGTTTGAAGATAGCATTGTAATATTTTATAATAAAACAAAAAATCCTATTTGCCAATATCCATTACATCTGCAAAATGAACAAAAAAAATATATATTTAGGATTAAGATCATGCAAAATATAAACATGAATTCTAGAAGAATCCCGCTTTTTGAACTTATTCCAGTTATGGAAAGGATTTAAATCTCTAAGCTGGTTTGGTTTTTTTCTTTCTTTCTTTGGTTGGTTGGTTTGGTTTTGGATTTTTTTGTGTGCGTGTCTTAAAGGACAGTCCTATTCCACATGCACATCAAGATCTTTCCCAGATGCAGAAGGGATAATTCATGGTGATGCATATTTTAGCTGGTTAGACAGTAAAATGTTACTTTATTGTTTATACTAAACTGTGGGTAATACTAAACTAAGTTTGGTCCCACTGTAGTGGGCACTATGCACTGAGCAACCATACCCAAGTCAAAACAGCTTATAGATGAAGATCCTGAATCCACTTTCTGTCCTGATGGTGTCCTTGCTACACCTTTCAAGTTAAAGACCTACAGAACATAGCATACCAGGTAGATAAAATAAAAGTGACCTGAGTGAGAAGTTAATTACCAGTTACAACTGGGGGTTTTGTAGATTATCTGTGCTGAGTTAATAACAACCACAAAGGCAATCACAACTGATACCACCTCAGCTGTTGATTTTCTAATGCATATTTTTTCATTACAGAATTGTGAGTATGTATATGTATGCATCATGTACAATGGCGGTGTGTGTACATGCATGTAATACTCCAGATTTGTATCATCATGTTGGAACACACAGAAAAAATGTCAGATCATGTGGCCATATTCTACTGTTGGTGTGCCAGAGGCAAAAAAAGAAAGATTTCAACTGAGATGAGTAAGTATAAGAGGACAGCATGGGCTAGTGAATCAGCAAGAAAACAGTTTAATCAGAATTTAATAACGGGGGAAAATGCTGATAATAAAATAAGTCCTTCTTCAATTCTTCATTTTTTATAGCAGTCGTGTGCTAATCAAAAAGATGCAAGCAGACAAAGGAGAGAAAAGAAATTTATAGGTGATAGTAATTTATGACCGTGTACTAAGAATAGACATATTAACGCTGTGCATGAAAAAAATCAGACTACATTACTGGGAATCACATTCAATACTTTTTGCACAAGAAAAGGAAAGGAATCTAGCAAGAGGTAAGTAAGGACTGTAATTTTAAAATCAGAAGATTATATTCTTATATGCATTCTTCTAAATCCATGACAAAAGCTCATATAAAAATGCATTAGTTCAGAATCTGAGCAAAGCATCAACAGGGGCACTGTTAATAATAAGCATCAATCACTTGTTGAAAGGAACATAGCAGTGCAATAATAATGAAAACAATGACAGATGACAGGAGGCTAGGTATCAAATAATAAGATGTCAAACCCCTAAAAAGGCTAAGTGCTTATTCCTGATTCCACAGAAGTCCAGCAGAGATTTGCCACTGCAAGGAATGCAGGATTTGATCATGGCTATATTTGATTTAATGGGTTCTAATGGGCAGTATTCTGAACATAAGGTAGAAGTTGGTGAAGAAGCTAAAAAGGGCTAATATATGTGTTAATCAAACATGAGTTTATCAGGAATACATTTCCTCAGCAGTTCATCCTGGCACTATCCCAGTTGAGATGATGGCTCCAATTCAACTAAGTGTTCTTATGTTTTAGCACGTACATGGGAGACATGGAAAGAAACTTGGAAATGACTGAAGAAGTGGAAATTTTTGCCTTGCACTCAGAAACATTTAGCAATCACTCTGTATATTTATCAAAAAGATAGTTCAAGAATGACTAGAGAACACAGAGCACTTTAGGGAAAGTAACCTCGATCATATAAAGCATTTGAAGAGGTGGACACAGTAAAACCCCCAGTATTTGGGTGCTGATATTATTCATATTCAGATTTAAAATAAGCTTATCCTTTGTTTTGCTGTTTTAATAATGTGTCATTGGCCATGGGAATCCCATGCTGAGCATTGTAGTGAATTCCTCAGCCTTGGAAAATACTCAGTTAAAATCAGATTCTTTTCTGAAAAGCCTTGTTGAAAATTTTAAATTCTGAGAAGGCACTTGGCAAGAGCTCAGACTAAATGGTTATAGTGGTTGCTTGTCGCCTTATGTGCCATCAATATTTGATGTTTATATTCAGAATTATTTTCATTAGAAAAAAAATCTTAAAATTCACAGATTTTGTCAGATGCAAAAGTGCTGAACCGATGTATGAATCCTTTGATTTGATGGCTGATAAAGAAATCCCTCCCTTCCAAAAATATTGTTGTCTCTGGATTTTTAAAATCTGCAGGACTTCTGCAAATACCAGTAAATGTAAATGAAGAGGAAATACAAATAAAAGTTTCAAGTTCCAAATCTTTCTTAAACTGTTTAGTCCCATATGTTCATTCTGGATCTCAAGAGGCTTTTTAAAAATAAAAAGTACATCCTGATCTCCCATGCTCATTCTTCTTCCTCTTCTAAATAGCAAACAAGTACTGTTCCCATTAGCAGCACATATACCCGGGGACGGCATGCACCAAGGAATAGCTTATGCTACCTTCTATTATGTGATCCTCATGGTGAAAAAAGCGTCACTACCCTGTGGTAAAACTAATGTAAAATAATTAGTGATCATTGTACAACTTTAAGTTCCTTTTGCTGTATAGTAGCTGTGACAGTGCAGTTTGCTACTAGTTTAGCTAGCCATTGTGAGAAATTCATAGTGACTTGGGATTTACTATATTTATCTGAGCTACTTGCATTCTTGCTATTTGCAAGGAATGTTATACTTACTTTGCTGGTAAGATCACAGGTATATGCTGATCTGTCTGTGGGTGTGGAAAATCTGCTATAGATTACTTCGATTTTTTGCTACTAATTTTATAGCAAATTACATGATTAAGGCTCTGGAAAGAGATAAAAGGAACACTTTCAGATTAGACTATGCAGGCTAAACTCATGATTCTTGTCTGGCGATATCTTTCCTTTTCTCCCAACAGTATTAAAAAAGTCCATTGCTTTCTCTCAGTCGCAGGGGAATGAAGGAATATGTTTCTTATCCCAGTCCTAAATTTTTCCTGCCTAACTGCTACCTCTCTTGCAGTCTCCTTCCTTGTCTGATTTTCATCTGGTTTTCCAAAGCATCTTCATCAGAATCTTCCTTATCTCTCCTGTTATTTTGATTTTGACATCCCCATTCCCCTTGCAGAGCACTGCCAATTCAAATGTGTTGGGTTTTTGCTTTAGACTGTAACAGCCAGCATTGCTCCTCTCTCTTTTCAGCTGCCACCTCTCCCATCTGTTCCACAAGTGATGCTAGCCTTGACTCCAGCAAGATTCTTTATTCTCATCATGTTCTTATTCCTTTTTCCATGCAGATGTCTGTGGTAGGTGAACCCTACATCCATTTTTCAGGTCAGTTTTTAATCATTGAAATTCCTCTTTAATCTTGCATCTTTTCTGTCACCTGTGAGAAATGTATTACTTGTTATTCATAACAAAAGGCCCTTTGGAGATGATGAAGACATCAGATTTCATATACTGGTGGACTGTACTCTGCTGAGTATGGTACTTGTCAAATTGCTTCTCCAGCTCAGTTCCCTGCATTCGTAAACAACACTCTAAAATGTTAAAAAGCAAATACAAGCTGACAAGAATGTTATAGCCCACTCTCTATTGACATATCTGGGGTACACTTTTGTTGTTACTCATTCTCTGATTTCTACTCACTTGTGACTTGGGCCTTTTTTTCTGCACAATCAAAGCAATTTCCCAAAAACTAGGTGCTTTCTCCCTCAGCAATAACAGCACCATGTGATGATGTTGCATCTTCAGAATCCCAAACGATGATACTGAGGAGGAGCTCTGTATCTACGAATTACAGGCAGATTGAAACCCAGGGCTAATATGTTCCAGTGATGACAAAACCTTTATACATATTTACTCAGACATTCTTTACAACTGCACTTAACTTCACGAATATAGTAGGAAGTTGTTTCTGTTCATTGCAGTGAGTGTGCTGGGGTAGTATTTTGAAGGAGGATACTGGACTAATACCAGCCTGTGGGAAACGGACCATATAATGAGCATTCTCAGCATGGAGAAGGCACGTTCTCCGCATAATGTTTCATGTATAAAAACTATCCATCAAATGCACGCCTACTCCGTCTACCTTAGACAGATGAAGAAATCAGATCATCTTTCTGAATTTGAACCTGTTGCAAATCTGGTATCCTGACAAGGTCAAAGAGCATCAGAGACTTGACTTATTTTTGCATCCTGACAAGGTAAAATTAGTTCACGATCACTGAAGTCCTACAGAGAATGGAAGTTCTGATAGCATATTGCATTGCTGGTCAATACTGTGATTCTTTTTATGACCCCACACATTATTCAGGGTAACATTCACATAAGCTTTGCAAAGATGCTTTCCACCACAGCAGAACTAATGAATCCCTAACTTTTACACTAAACTCCTTAATCCAAGTAAGACAGCTTCTCAAAATACTCCACTGTCCAGGAGTGAGTCTCTCCTGCTTAACTTTGAGTCTGAAACAATATCTGTAGGATCTTGTTTACATCCTTTGCACAAGACTTTGAAGCCAAAAAGCTCTTGAAACAAGCAGGAGAGCTGCAATGATAATACCAGAATTAATCCTGCTTTTGGCCTGGAAACCAAACTGTTCAGAAGCCAACTCAGGGGAGGGGGAAAGGGTGATGTGTCATCTCTGTGCATCCCTTGGGGCTGGGATGCCCA
Organism: Todus mexicanus; assembly: GCA_013389965.1. Taxonomy (NCBI): domain Eukaryota; kingdom Metazoa; phylum Chordata; class Aves; order Coraciiformes; family Todidae; genus Todus; species Todus mexicanus. The sequence continues at coordinate 7,811 of WEIS01077785.1, read as the reverse complement.
GTTCCAGGCTGCTCAGTAGAGCACAGGCAATTTGGTGAACTGTCAATGTAGTGAGATATATGATGTACCAGATCGCTTTTCTGCTCCACCCAAATTAGAACTAAATTTATGGTAGTCATCAAGGGAGTAAATGAAACCTCCATTTTTCTTCTTCTGTAGGGGTGTTCCCCTTTTGAACCTTACAGAGGTATCAGAAGGTACACGGATGTCAGCTTCCACTTGTACGAACATGACTGGATGAAGTCATAACCACTTTAAATGGAACTGGCAGCATAATATGACTTCATGTGTCCACAGGTAACCTAGAATTAGTTTATAGATTTATTTATAAACAAATTTTGTAAAGCTGCAATTTTAATCCTTTTAAATATTTTTTTATTTTAAAAACTTAAAAAAATCCCCAACCAACCCTTCTTTTAGAAAGAGAGATATTCACGTTATGGATTCACTTAAAAAATTGTTATATTATTACAGTACATTTTATTTAGATAACTTCTATAGTTTTATAATTTTGTCAGCACTTCTGTCACTAGGAAAAAAACCCGGGAAATTTAAGCTATTGTGAGTACGAGATTAAACACCAATCAATCAAATGTTCCCTGCCATGTTTTTCATAAGAAGTAATAGAAAAATTATATAAATCATACAAAATCACTTGAGCAAATGTTAAAAAAATGCATTTTATACCATGAATAAGTAAGACACATATTGTGCTGTTGCAGAAATTACGCTATGAAGCTCAAGAACTTAGCAACATTAAAAATAAATTAAGTTGGAGCAATAGATAGAATTGCATGAGACAAGATAATAATTCTGTTCTTTGGGAAATACCCAAAAGATACAAAGTTTTTGTTTGTTCAGTTATCCACTGCTGGCATTTTACACTCTTTTTTGGAAAATCCCGTAAAATATATGATATAAGATTAAAAGGACTGTTGTGACTTGAAACATTATCTCGCATATCGTTACAATCTTTTAGCAACATAAATATCTTTTGTGTTCACTGTTTACTTGTTTGGCATCAATCATTTTTATTTGGACAAAAACACCTTGTCAAGAAACAGCTCACTCGAGTTATCATGGAAATGTATAGATTTGTGCTCAACAGAAGTTTATTTTAATTCTGAAAAAACGCTTCAGTGGTTCAGTCATAGAACTAGTTCACAGCACAGATAAGATAGTTTTACTTTCACCTCTGCAAAGGCATTACTTTGCAGAGATGAATTACAATAGTGTGGTGTTAATGGTAAGCATTACAGAAGGCAAAAAAAACCCCCAACCACAAAAACAAACAAACCAAACCAGAAAGGTAAGAAAAAAATAAACTATTCTTGATTACATACTTTGGACTAGAAATACATCTACATCATAGTAAATGCACAGAAAATAATTCTCTTCTAATTGCATAATTGCTTTAAATACAGGTTAATAACAAAGATTATAGTAGAAATCTTTCTTTTATGGCATTAAAGACAACCTAAATGATGCTGCTTGTCTTTACTGAAACTTCATTTGTGTTAGAACAGAAAGTTATCTTATATAGATTAACTACCAGCCAGTATTAGAGTCTGTGTAGTTATAGTTAATCCTCACTAATTGCCCTAATAAGACACAGACACAGAGATGTGCCCAGGTAGCTGGGTTCTGAACAATTCTAAATTTACAGTTTCTTTTTACTACAGATCAACATACACAGCACAATGAACACATCCCGAGCTTAAAAAAGAAGAGACAAGCTGGTGGAATTTTCAAGGGGTGTTCAAAGATGGTAGTGAAGAGTACACAACCACCTATGGATGGAAAAAGGATTTGTGCCACAGGTAGGAGCATGCGGACCAACAACAGGCACACCCCTGCAGGGATCTCTTCTCCCAAATCCTGGCTGTATCCAACCTGTCAGTACGAGCTGTAGCTCCTGTGAATACAGCATTTATGCCTTTCTGTTAAATCAAACAGATCTACTAATATCATCTAATGAACTCACTTTCTATAACTAAAACCATAAAAAACCGTCACTGATGGCATCTGAGGTACATATGAGCACTGAAAGGCATTTTCTGGAGGCATTTTCTTGCTAACATTTGCCTATATTCTGCTGGGCTCCCTGTGCTTTTAGCAGTACTAACAAAACAGGACCTTAATTTTAGAGGTTGATCGGCTATAGCAAATAAACGTCCAAGGCAATGAAATGAGCTTAACCAAAATGCTCAAGACCTCCTTTAGAAACATCAAGGGAAATATAAAGAGATCAGAAACTTCTGACCTCAAACATGTATCGAGAATCATACAGCTCTTACTGACGTTTTCATACCAGAATAGTAGCAATAGTTCAGCTTTTCTTTATAGCGAGAGGAGTTCAGTTATTTGAGGCAGTTAGGAAAAATTACAAATCTTGGCAGCACTCTAAGCGTTACTGCTGAACAAAACAGCAGAAGGCAATATTACTTCTTTGCAGCTATTGCAGTGTTGCAGACACAAAAGAAATGTCTGTAGTATAAATGTTATACTTTGGAGAGGAATTTTCTCCATTCATCATCTGATTATTTTATAATTTTATTAGTTGTAACTCATCTCAATATAGTGTTTTATTTGAAGAACAGACAATTTGGTGTTATTGGCAAATGATTGTGTGATATGTATGGATAATCAATTACAGTCATATCCCATGAAATTACAGCAAAGTTAAATGAATTTTTAAAAAAACACCCTTCATGGGCTCCTGCAATCTTTTGCTCTTGAATGTCAACCATGAAAGAAAACCTTGCTTTCTGACAAGAGCAGTGCTGGGCTTCCACTCCATCCTGTATAAGGCAGTAAGCAATTCATAAATCACAGAATGGTTTGGATTGGAAGGGACCTTAAAGATCTCCTAGGTCCAACCCCCCTGCCATAGGCAGGGACACCCCCCCACTAGACCAGGTTGCTCAAGGCCCCATTCGACCTGGCCTTGAACACTTCCAGGGAGGGGACATCCACAACCTCCCTGGGCAACCTGTTCCAGTGTCTCACCACCCTCACTGTAAAGAATTTTTTCTAATATCGAGTCTAAACCTACCCTCTTCCAGTTTGAAGCCATTACTCCTAATCCTATCACTACAAGCCCTTGTAAAAAACCCTTCCCCAGCTTTCTTGTAGGTCCCATTCACGTACTGTGAGTCAGACAGATGTCTGGCACTCACTTTCAGCTTTCTGTATATAAACCAGTCCTCAGGTGATGATATCTACACTGCTGGTGGATTAGTGACCCTTAAATGAGAGACTGTATCACCTAATGTGAGCTTCTCACAACAATAATGTAACTAACAAAACCAAGGATACGTACTTTGTTTTTCAGTATCCCTTTGATTAATTTATTTACTAGTAATTAACAATATCCTTCATATATATAGCTAATATTAACGTATTAACTATGTATATTAACTATATTAACTTAATATACTGATTAATTCCTATATAGTATTACTAATATTAACTATCCAGTAAAATATTTAATACCAACTAATTAGTTTTTCTTTCAAAATACTTATCGATTACATTATATGTGACGACACTTGTTCTGAACTTGGAACTGAACATGATTTAATATCCTGTGGCCCACATAGCTCACTCTGTGCCATGGCATGGGATGATTTATTTTATGGGGAACTGAAAAAATACACAGTATGATATGAGCGTACTTTGAAACTACTTGCCAAACTAAATAATAATAATGGAAGGGGAAAATACTGGTAAGTTATTAAATCCTGACAAACTATTTTCATGAAAGTTTAATCCTAAGAGTGCCATGATATTAAATATGGATATTTATGCATATGTACATGAAATTATAAATGAATAAGTGTACCATTTTAAAAGACATGACTTTTTCCTTTATTATTCTGCTGATTCCTCTGCGGAGTTTGGATCTGAGGAAGGAACTGTGAGGCTATTTTAAGAATCCTTTTTAGAGATCAGTGAGGATTAATATTAAAGGGAAGAATGCATACATGCAGTGAGTTTGATCCTCCTCTGAGAGTAAATCAGAAAGTCCTACAGTGGAAAGCCAGTGTAAATGAGGGGGAATATTAGGCACTTGAAATCAGAGCCAGACTATTCCAGAAATGTTAAGATTTGGAGAAGGCAAATATGGATTTCACTACTGTATACTACTGAATCTATTATTAATAATGACTGAAATAATTATTGTTTTTATTAATATTTATTATTATTTGCATTACAGCAGAGCCTTAAGGCAGTGTACAACATATAGCAACAGATCATTTATCATCCCAGTCACATCCAAATTAAACAAAAGGCCCTTAGCACAGTAGAAAGCAGCCTTGTTATCATCTATCATTTGATGCTGAGGAACATAAGGAAATAGAGGAACTAGCTTGCTGAACTTGTGCAGAAGATCTGGGAAGGGACACTTGGCTCTCTAGTTACTGGATACTGTGTTTAGCTACAGATTGTCACTCATGTATGATGTTCAAACTCATGCTGAGCACACAGATACGCCTCTCGTCATGCACCATGTGCCAGTCAGCCAACAGCAGCCCTTTTACTGCTTGGTCAGAGAAGACATCATTTCATTGCTTGAATTCTTGCAGCATGAACTGGCAGAAAGATCATATCACAGGAGAGCATGTTGGTCAGGCACAGATATGAGGTCAGTATGGACAAGACTATCTGGTCTTTTCTATAAAGAGATAGTTTCCTTTTCAGCTGAGAAATGAAAACTGCTGAAAGATTCAATGTTGTACGGTCTTTTAAGGCTGGAGTCTCCATTCAGCCAAAATAATTTATTCCAATTGTCAAAGCTCATCAGACTCTCAGCGTGAGTCTTGCATAAATAGATTTATTCCTGGATGTTTCATTTGCACACTCCACAAGATTTTTTTCCACCTATTTAATTCCATCAAGATTTTTTTCACAGAGACTAGTAAACTTGCTGCCTGAGTACTGTAATGTAAAATACACTATCTCTTTCTTATATTCCTGTGGGAAAAAATAGAGTAAACCACAATATGCCTTAATAATTCATATACTTAGAAAAATTCCCATTCTAAAATGCTGTTCCTGAAATGAGAATAATATGGAAGCATATGATAAATAAAGCAATAAAGTCATGCTTATGGGTAACAGACAATGAAGGGAAGCCAATGTGGATACACATTTTCTGTTTAAAATCTCCCATGGTGAAATTCATAATATTCAGTATTCTACAGTAGTGGTGTAAACTACTCTCATGAAACTGCAGTGTCTGGGAATATTATTATTACATCATTGTTCTTATTTTTCTAAGCAAAGTGCCTCTCTTTTGCAAGAAAACTCATCAAGTGAAGAATGCAATGAACATTTTATTGCAAAGGTGCCGGGTTTGGGTAATGCAGCTGTGTTTTCCTTTGGCTAGTTTGCATTGAACGCAGCCGTATTGGGCAGGTCCTACACAGGGAGGAGGTCTTATCTTTATCTCTGCGCTTGTAGGGCAGCCTTGAGTTAAGCAGCAGTAGATCCTCTGAAGCCATCTTGGCTTTAAGACCACAGCAACGGAAGAACATTAAGTCCTGAGAAAACAAGCAGGGCCAATGCCATCCTCTCCTACCATTATGCACATTTGTTTATTAATTTAAGAAATGTATTTATTTAAGAAGCTTTCCTGCAGGGAAACTACCAACTAGAAAATATGAAGAAATAATAAATAAAGACTATAGTTTAATTCCACAAAGCAGATTGTAGCTCACAGTCGATGCTGTGTGTCATTTGTATTTGCTGGGAAAAAAAAAGAAGATTGTTTCTGTAATATCCAGATCCTGAAGCACATCCAGAAGGGGAATGGAAGCACAGCTGCCTCAGAAGCTGACAGAATCAGACAGATATTTTAAAAAGCCTGTGAAGATTTTACACCCTTCAGTAGGCTGAAACTAAACAGGATTTGTCAGAAGTGGGAGCAGGTAGCAAGATACGCTTTGTCAAAAGCAGAAAATGATGCTTGAGTGGTACTGGTCAAAAACATTAGTCTTTACACTGAGTTTATGTCAGTATTATGCCTTTGAAATAGCCAGTCATCAAATTAATGTTTTCCAATGAGCTGGCCTTTGGGACTCAAAGAAACAAACAAATTAATCTGAAAGAATGAGCCCGCTCAAGACAGTGATAAATCTGTTATGACAATGTAAGGCTTATTAAACACTGAGAAATGTATTTCCCTAGCCCCAGGGTCAAATGCAAGTTTTAACATTAATAGAGAAAATCAACATTTTTTAAAAAAGGACAAATGGGCTACTTCTTTTAATTTTTATATTCTGCTTTTGACAAGAAATTCGTAATTCAATACACCTAACTGGACAATATAATGCATGTAGTGAGCTGTTATCCAAATAACACAATATGCTGAGTTATAGGGCAATATAGATGATGTTAACATTTGAGCAACAAGGGAGTCCCAGGTCTTCTCATATGTTACAGTTCATCTGTTCTTGAACATCAGCACTGGCTCCTCTTCATGAACTCCATCAGAGTCACGTGTGTAAGCTTTGCTCTGACTGTACAAAGATGAAAGGTGGGACTTCTGGAAGTGTATTGCTGAGGAAATAACTGTCTTGATAAAAGGAGTGCTTTGCAGAGCAGAAAAGTTAAACAGCGCTATTGATTATCATGATGTATGCAACCGCGAAAGAAGGTGGAAGCACTGGGGCTGCTTACACACAGATTTTCCTCTCAGCAGCAGTTGTAGGTTGAGCAGGGATTTTTCCTGCTATTTATGGTGCTAGAGAAGAGTAGAAAGGTTTTTGTCAGGGCACAATGGTACGACAACTTAACCTGCTATACTCAGGAGGGTTTCTTGGGCCTATAAACCTCTTGAGTTTGCATCCTCAAGTGAAAATTACTCCTAAAATGGATATTCATAGAAAGAAACAGACATACGCAGATATATATAAAAAATCCCACATTATCCACTGCCACAGCCTGAAGAACTCATCAGGTGGAAAACACTTATGCAAAACCTTGTACTTTCTACTCCACAGTCCCCATACTTCTTACTTTCAAAGCACATTATGTGGCCTAAGCTACTACCTGGTGGAATAGAAACTCTTAGTAACCCACATTGTCTTCCTGCTTGGTTTCCATCACTGTAAACTATATTTTCAGGCAATAAGAGCAAAGACCATTAATTTTCTTGTCCTAAAAGATGTGTGCTTAATGTACCTGCTGCCTCTGTGTGCTAGCTAATGGTGTCAGGCGGAATTTAGATTTACTTCAGTACTCCAAAGAATAATTGAATAATGAGCTTGAAGGCGCTCCCCTGTTTGGAGGGGGTCAGTTGATACTGTTTTCCAGAAGCCTGCTAGGCGCTGATGTGTTGAGAAAAGCCACACTAGTGCCCCTCAAAACCAAGGCTGACCTCCACAGACAACCTAGAAGCCAAAGAAGATTTTTACAGTCTT
>WEIS01077784.1:0-16231 GCA_013389965.1 Todus mexicanus | reverse complement strand
TAGAAAGATCTCCTTTAACCCAGCCTGGTGTTAACTGTGAATTTTCTGAGTGTGCACACTGTCCTGTTGTCCAGGTAATTAAAACAGACATTAAATAGCCCTGTTCCAAATACCGCTCTCTGAAGACCATCACTAGTGACAACCAACTAGATGCACACTGTACTATTGATTACAATCCTTTAAGACCAATAGTCCAGAAAATTTTCCATTTGCCTTACTGCTTATTGTTCACCTAGTCAAACTTTATCTCACCAGTTTTGCTATCAGAATACTATTAGAAACCACACCAAAGGCTTTGCTAAAGACAAAATATACAACGTGTACTACTCTCTTCTTATTGAGTCATCTATCTCATCACAGAAGGCAGTCAGTTTCGCCAGGCACAAAATGCTGTTGATAACTCCATGCTAGCTGTTTCCAACAATATTTTTGATATTCAAACACCTGGACATGTCATGTCCTTCCAAACCTGCTATAGAACAACCATGTGGTGATGTTGGTCCACTCCCCTGGTGCTGCTAGAGACATCCCTTCTTATCCATCTGGCACATACATGCCCAAAATGCTTGAGTACTCCCTTACTACCATATTCTGTATTCCTGTCCATTGGGTATTGCTGCACTCCCCAAGACTCTGCAACTAGGTTCAAGGGTGTTAGAGATCTGAAGGCAGTCTTCAGTAGCAAAAAGAGGCAAAAAGGCACCAACCATCCTTTTCCATGTCTTTTGTCCCTCGATCTCTAGCTGTACTTAGCAGCAGGCTCACAGTTTCTTTAGTTTTCTTTTTGCAGTTCTGTTACAGAAGCCCTTCTTGTTGTCCTTCACATCTCTTGCTAATTTAAACTCCAGATGCTTTCTTATATTACAGTAAATTAGTTAAATTCATCCCATTTGTAGTAAGAAAAGGTCTAAAGAGGAACTCTCTGGAACCATTTACACAAGAGAACTAGCCAAGTGCATTGAAATCTTTCAAGACTTGGAAGCAGCACCCAGATTGGAAGGGATAATTTCCAGATGTCAGCTGGAAATCTTCATGGAAGATTTCAAATTCTCAAAGAAAACAGCTCATAGAAAACTCATAAGAGACATAAGAGAAAGTGAAAATTCATTGTTCTGTTTTGTTACTGTGCATCTCCTTTCCCAAACTCTGACTCTTGCTCTATATTTTTTATCTCGCATTGCACATTAATTACCAATTGTATTTTAACATTCTGACAGCATATTATATCCAATTTCACTTGGAAAACTTCTTTTTTTTGCCCATGGGGCATTTAGATAAGCACTTTATTAATTAAGCTGCCTGGAATTGGATTCAGATGACTGGAAGTGCTACCACTTCTGTCAAGTGGGAGACATCGTTTNTTCTGTCAAGTGTGAGACATCGTTTTTTGGAAAGATGAAAGACAGTTCTGGAAAAAGAAAAAAAAAAAAGAAATTAAAAGATCCATGGTTGAACACACACCAAGGGGACAAAGCACTGTGTCCTTCAAATCCTTGCTCCCTAAGGCCTTCCTGGGAGAATCTTGGTGCAAATAAAATTTTGAAAAACAACAAGGGTTATATTTTCATTTGTCTTCACAATGAAAGATGACAATGTTTCCAATATGTACATATGAAAACCCTAGCAGAAGATAAAATGTGTTCTTGATCTTTCCTTTAAAGATTTCAGTTTGCTACCAGGCATTAATCTTCATATTTTGTGTGAACTATGCTGCAGCTCATACAGGATTCAACACATTCACTGTCTTTGCTACCAAAAATTTGTGACATTTACTCATTAAATACAACAGGGGTGAAAAAGGCAGGAACAGAAAATACTGACTATTAAAGGAGGTGCTGCCTGGATTCCTCTCTCTTCTTTCAAAATACTTGCCAGACTGAAGTTATTACTGTAAAGTTAAGAGAATAATTGTATCACCCATCTTGCCAAAATTATCTTCTCTTGCCCCTGATGGCAAATGTTTTACCACTTTTTAACTTTTTGCAGGCATGCATAAGGGAAGAGTTCCTGTTCCGCTTCATTTTCCACTAAAACAGAGCAATCACTTAGTCACACATTTGTGTCTACTACATGCTGTATTAATGCTCAGAGCCAGCCTGGCTCCTTCTTTACAGAATCACAGAATTATTGAGTCTGAAAAAGACCTCTGAGATCATCGAGTCCAGCCTATGACCTAACACCGCGACACCAGCTAAACCATGCCACTAAGCGCAGCATCCAATCTTTTCTTAACCACCTCCAGGGATGGTGACTCCACCACCTCCCTGGGGAGTCCATTCCAGTGTCTAATCACCCTTTCTGTGAGGATGATTTAGCCCCAGCCTGAAGGCACACTGCTCTTTCACTCCTCACTGGAGGGACCTGAGGCAGCAGGTCTCCAGTTCTATTCCAACTTAAAATGGTAAAATAGTACATTGCTTTGAAGTTGTCTATTTATACATCATGTCTTGCAATGTTTTCAGTTGTTCCTGTGAAATAGTTTTCTGGGATGATATGACTGTTATCATCTTGATTTCCTTTACCGTACATTTTTTTTAGCTCTTGCAGGCTCTTCCTTCATTAGCTTGAAAATCACCTTTCTGTTTCTCATTTCATGTGGTATTTCAGCTGATACCCTCCTGGTTGATGACTGTCTGAACACTTCAGTGAACACCTGGGATCTTCCCCTGGCAAAGGAATTTGCTCTCTTTCATCAGCAATTCATTTTAGATCTTCCCGTATTCTTGCTGCATATTTTGACCCAAATCCCACACAGGACCTACTTTCTTAATCATCTTTCCTTTTGTCCAGCTTGCCAGAACAGCTTTTAAACCCTTGCTTTTAAACACTCATGAGGTCTATCATAGATTCACATCTCTGTTGTACCACACTTAAAATCATACCTCTTGTGTGCCGTCTTGACATGGAGAGCAGCACACTTCCTGTTCTTGTGCTACATAATCTTAGTTAGTGCCAGAATTATCTGAAAGTTATTTTTAAAATCACATATATCAAACCCAACTATTTTCAGGACTAAATGTTCCTTCTAAATAGTTGCATTTGTTGGTGATGTCCACCGTTTGCACAAGCAGAGCCAAGCAAGTCTTGGGCACTCTTCAGGTGCCCTCTGAAATCCTGGGAAATTTTATTTTGATGAGTAGACATTCATTGTTCCTATTCTTTCATTTGGGGCCTATGCCACTATACTCTTGACACGAAGGATATTTCACTCAATCACCCCAAGAGAAGGACCTGGACAGAGACCTATCACCTTCAATTCCACCTGATCTGTTTTTATATCTTGAGCCTGATATAATACCAGTTAAACAAACTGATCTGGAAATGCCTTAAAATAAATTTTCCACAGCAGACATCAAACCCAGGTCAATCACTTCGTAAGCCTTTATCATCTCTCTCCAGTTAAAACATTCCTCATGCACTCCCCCTGTCCTGCCAGCTGGTTAGTAGTTAGATGACTTGGTGCTGCCATACCTATTGCCAGTGACCTGGCTGTGGTACAGGGATTGGCAGAAGATAAACAGTATGCCTGTGGTCTCCACACTTATGTAGGTCTACCCCTACCTAAGTTAAGCGTTTCTCTTTGGTACTCTCTGTACTTTTCACAATGTAAACACTTGAATAACATTACAAACACCAGTCCACTAAAGCTGGGCTCTGAAAAGGTTGGACACTAGGGATAGGCTAAAAAAACCCACCTAATTGTCTAAAGATACCTAGCTCTGAGTCATTTCAGTGGAAGTGTTATTCTCTGTAGAAAAAAAGAAAATCTGATTTTTTGGAGGCATAGAAATTCATAAACAATATAATTCCCCAAAGGCGAAGAAAAAACACAACAGGAATTATTCTTTAGCTCATTGATTTTAAAGCCAGAAGGGACCATTATGAATATTATCTGATCATCTGAATAACGCAGGCCATAGGAATTTCCATATTAATTCCTCCATTAGGGACATACTTTGTAGGTGAACAAAAGAACAGGTTTTAGACTGGCAACCAATTAGATCCATTAGCAAATACAGCTTCTCTCTCCAGTTCCTCCTAGTATATACTTTTTTTTTTTTAATAGATATACTTAGAGTAATTTGAAATCTTTTAAAATGAATGTTTAACTTCTCATCAGACCTGGACTATTTACACTCCCCAGAAGAGACCATTTTCTGTGAAGAACACAAGTAGTCAGACTTGGGAAGCAGCTACAAGAAAGATGTCCTGCTGAAAACAAACCCCCTCACTTCCAGCTGAACACAGGGTAACCTAGGAGAGTAGGAAATAAATTAGTGGACCATTATTACTGGCAGAAATGATGATGCAAAACTTTGAACTAGAGTTCTCTGTCTAATACAGAGCACAACAGAAGTGATAAGTACAGGAACAGCTCTGGATTTCAGACAAAAGTCACCAATTTCTGTGTGTTTATGGCCAATATTCCTACACTTATAAAAGCATGCAGAGTGCAAGGCTGGACCTGGGCAGCCCACAGCAGCACATGCAGTCCTACATCTGTCAAAATTTCTGTTATCTTTTGCTCACAGGGGTGCACCTGGAGGCCATTTACTTCTCTGGTGCAACGCAGGGAGGTTACCTTGTGTTTGCACCATGGGGAAAGGTCCTGCTTGCAGGTAGTCTGCAGGAGTTGCTGTGCCAGCTGGTAGTGCTGGTGGGGTAATTCATGATGCAGGGTTGGAGGACAGGAGAGGAGCAAGTCTGTGACATCCAGGTGGGATATGCAGAAGGCTGCTGAGGCAGGGAAAGTGCTGATGGTGCTTTGCTTTCAGGCCCTGATAGGCATACCATCACAGAGAGGGTGTAGCTAGGAGCAGGATCTTGGACAAATCCATCTAAAAGCCTTTAGGCATGGCAAGTGGCAAATTACACACATGCTTTTCTTTCCCCAGGTTTAACCAGCCACCAGTTGCTCCCGATGACTTGGAGAGTTGGCCCTTTGCAGCAGTGTAGCTTCATGCTCTTTCCCTTTGCTGTGCCTGTACAGCCCAACTCTAAAGATGGCATGAGGGAGTTGCTTTGCAGCAGTGAGAGTAAGCACACAAGGACCAAGACAAGAACATCAGAGCCTGAAATTTAGGGGAAGACTGCAGCAGAGTTGCTAAGCCCACTTGGAAGGATAGGCTTCTGTCCAATTACAGGTTTTTTCCAATTCGCTGGGAAAACCATTACACTGACGGCAATCAGACTGGTGCAGCTATGACAATCTTGAAAGCATTGAGGATATCTTTGATTAAATGATATAGTGGGCAAAGACTGAGATTGCTTCTCTAGCAAAAACCCAGCACGGATAGTTTTTTTAATTAAAATGAGCCAATATGGCACTTTTATTTGTAAAATCACATGAAAGGGACAAAATAAAACTGAGGGACACAAGAGAGGGAAAATACCCCTTTGTTTTCTCTTCTGGCTGATTATTACCACACTGTCTTAAAAATCCATTTGCCTCCCTGTGTAATTAGGTTGATTAAAATCCTCTAAAGAAATAAAACAGCTGCACAAACCTCCAAAATCACACTCTTCTCTTCTGTGCGTGCATTGTATTCTTTTCAACAGCTTTGTTTTCAAATTATTCTTTTCCCTTCATTGCCTCTGAAAGCCTATTACTGTATTTATTAAAACAAAGCCAAATAAGCATGCTGAATACAGACACAGTGATTGTCTCAACATATGTTTTTCTTGCAAGGACTACTGTGCTAGTAGGTCTGAACTGCCGGCTGTTGCTGAACTCACTGCAGAACAAAGGAAAACTCATCTAAAATAATGGAAGCTTTCACAAAAAGAAAACTCCATATTTTGTCCTTCTATTGGAGGAAGAAGAGCTAAAATAGTAATTATTAAGCTGAAGTCAGACCACTACACTTTACTGCAACCCAGGCTAGGAGGAGAAATGTCCCTATATTGTCTCTAAAATAACCTGACACCTTTTCATTCTTTGAGGTTGGGACCAGGCAGTTCTGATATGCGCCACTGCAACAAGCTGCTGCAAGCTGTACCTTCCAGTAGTTTAGTCCAGCTGGAGTGGCTTGGGAAGGGGGTCACTCTGCCCTGGTGAGGACACATCAAGAGTATTGTGTCCGTGTCCAGTTCTGGCCTCCACAGTTCAAGGGGGACAGGGAAATACTAGAGAGAGTCCAACAGAAGGCTAGGAAGATGATTAAGGGACTGGACAAGAAAGGCAGAGAGACCTGAGGCTGGTTAAATATGGAGAAGACCGAGAGAGGATCTTATTAATATTTACAAATATCTGAAGGGTGAGTGTCAAGTAGAAGGGGCCGGTCTCTTTTCAATAGTGCCGTGTGATAAGACAAAGGGTAACGGACATAAACTGGAACACAGGAAGTTCCACCTCAACATGAGGCACAACTTTACTGTGAGGGTGAGGGAGCCTTGGAACAGGCTGCCCAGAGAGGTTGTGGAGTCTCCTTCTCTCCAAGCTTTCAAAACTCACCTGGACACATTCCTGTGCAACCTGCTCTAGGCAATCCTGCTTTGGCAGAGGGTTTGGACTAGGTGATCTCCAGCGGTCTTTTCCAAGCCCTACCATTCTATGATTCTATGATTCTGTGTTGCTTCCTTCCCGCTCCTGCTTTTGTTTTGCCTAGCTGCAGGAGGGAAAAGGTATGAGGAGGAGCTGGTGGGCAGGCTGGAGGCAGAGGATGTTGCACACTGCACATACACGCTACGTATGTGCACACTGCACACCCACTTCCTGTTGGCAGCCTGGCTCCAGCAGGGCAGCTGCCACTGCTGTAGACAAGCTGATGGTGACAAAAGGCCAGCAGGGCCCTGGCACCTGGCTATGAAATGGCAGGGAGGAAGGAGAAATACATGAACCTTGGCAGCTGGTTAAGTGGCACACCTGTGGTTGCAGCAGTGCTCATGTGAACCAAGGTATGCCCAACTTCTAAGACAGATCTTTCTGGGCCACGCCTCCCCATTTAATTTGTATTTTGAGAGGCAGGCTTCCCTGAGCAGGAGGTTTAACCAAAGAAGGTTAAACCTGACTCTATAAGAAGGTGCATTGCACCTACTGTTGAGTGGGAACTGGTGCTGGAGCTGCTGGTGGCACCTGTCCAGGCAGCAAGGATGGTGCCCTGTTTCTTACTGAGCCCTCTTTCTCTTCTGTTCTTCCGGTGGTGGGGGGTTTTGTTCCTTGCTCAGCCCATCAGCCCTTTGCATCATCTCAAAACAGAGGGAAAGAGACATCTGCAGGCAGAGGCAGTTCTGCAGATGCCTGTGGCTGCAACACAGCTGGAGCATGCACAAGTAAGACATGGGTGCTTGTATTACTGCTCTGTCAGTATGATGTCGAGTTTTCGCACCCTTTTGATTTTCACATGATACTCACTTTCATTTCTTAGTTGGGACAATAGATGACACCATTTTGGTAGGTGGCACCGTTTAAATGTCTTGGATGTAGCGCAAGATGCACCAGGCAATCCATCATCGCCTCCTCGCCAAGTGGTTTTTCCTACCTGGATTGGACTGGCCACCTCCTTCGCAGCCACCCTTCAGCTGGGCAACACCATCCCAGACACAGGTACTGCTGGGTTTCCCTGTCACTTTTCTCTCTCATCATGGAGACAAAAATGCCTCAGTGGCATAAATAAGCCTATAATTAGTCTGATAGGACATACAATGTTTACTTTAATGGTTCATAGAGCCTTATCTGGGAAAGTCAAGTAGAAAAAAACACTTTGCAATTTTGAAACAGTAATTCTTAAAGTGTTTAAAAGATTAAAATGCAATAGCTGCTAGATAAGAGTCAGTCCTATGAAAGTTACTGAGGACAGGACAGCTTTTGAAAATCCCAAAGACTAGAAATTTCTTTCTGGCCAGAAGAAAATGTGTGTCCCAAATAGTTTTAAATTTGTAAAGTTTATGTGCAGTTATCCAGTTGTAGTAAAATGTTCACCCCACAGATGTTAATCATCCAATGAAGTCAGTGAGGTCAGAGTTTTACCCTGAGACTCTATTTTGTAAAAAATAATTCATATTTCTGACATTTTTATATACACTTTCATAGCACAGACTTGCAGACTTCCTGTGCTATTCTCAGATATATATATTATCTTTTATGGCAGTACTTGTACTAATGCTTTGTAAAATCTTTTAATGATTTACAATACTAAAGAAAGGAGTTTCTAATTTCTTTTTATTGTCCTATTCAGAGGTCACTGAGTGTTGCTCTCCTCTCTCCAGTACAAACCACTGAAGCCTTATTCTAGAAAAATGACACGAAAACATGTGCGTCAAGTGTCTGATTAAGAGCAGCCCTATTCCACAAACTATGTGGGAGTTTTTAAGATGCAGTGGTGCTGTGCTGTTTTGCAGCATTAACCTATAAAGGCACCATATTTTTGCTTTAAAATGTCATGATATGGAGATTGGTTGATTCATACAACTGTTATGTGTGCTTGGGGAAAAAAAGAACAAAAAAGATGCATACAACTAGAAGTCAGTGGCAGAGTTGTAGACACAGACTTCTTGGGGTTTCTGGATACCCTAGAAAAGGCAGAAAGCACCCCCTTGGTCAATGGGATGAGCTCTGAGTAGGTATGGTGCTGGTACTCACAAAAGGGACTGAGCTGTAGCACCCACACACTCCCCAGTATGCTACAAAGGCAGACAGGTCTTCTGTGCTCAGATTTTTCTCCCAGCAGAAATGACCTCGCAAGTTTGTAAACCATTCCCCTGGAACTGTTTGGCAACTGCATCTTCTACAAGAGGCTTATTTTTTTAATTGCACGTCGTGGCATACATTCATATTTTCCTAATTGTTGTACTTGAGAAGATGATTATTTTTATCCAGGTTTTACCCAAATACTTTGCTAGTGTTGAAGTAAGAGGATGTGACATATTTTTTCAGATTCTTGTACTGAAATCTCTGCTGCTCACATTTACGTGTATCATCCATATAAAACAACCAACGCTCTTATTGCTCACAGCAGTGCTGATGTGTGAAATAAAGTCTGTTAAATAATCTTTTTGTTAGAAAAAGTTTTTAAAATCCTTTTTGATGCCTTTACTCAAGCTTTGTTAAATGGGTTACTTTTTCACCATTTCGACCAGCAGATAGAGATGTGATAAAATTTTTAGAGACATTTAAAAAAATCTGCAACTAAGTTCACACTTGCAGTTAATGTATGCATCTATGTATGTCTCTAACCTCGTATATAAAGCTGTTTCAGCTGTGGTGCCTAGGGATGATTAAAACTATATGATTATATCTCTTTCTTTGATCACAAATTAGTGTAACGCATTATCTTGATTCTCAGTAACTTCCAACTTTGATGTTATATTTAATAAAACATAATGCTGTGTTGGAGAATCCCTCAGGAATCTTTAATTTCTTTTTCTTTTTTTTTTTTTTAAAATATATATTACATTTTAAATGGGATTAAATTGTCTGATTAGTGAAGCAGGCTTTTGCTGTAACAGATAACCCTGAATTCCTCAGAGCAATCTGCAGCCACTGTTAACACATCTTTTCAAGATGCAAGCAAGCTCAGCTTGCCCATAAGAGTTAACCAAAACATCTTCCTCATGCTGAGGCTAGTTTCATGCCCTAACTCCAGCTTTTGCTTTGTCCATTCGTCTTCCTCCACACAAACCTTTGCTTTTGCAGATACAAATGTGGGTAAGGCTGCGCTGTAAAGTAGGTGACAGAACTGATGCAAGCCTTCAAAGACAAAATCTCTCTCCCCAGCTCCCTCTCAAAATTTCCCTAACCCAATAGCTGTGTAGAGAGTTGCCTACGTAAAGCTGTGGGCTTTGAGAGGCTGTGTCACCACAGAGCATCATTCAAAAGATGCAGCAAGGACAGCTTCGGCCATCATCGCCATCAGGTAAAAGTGTTCCTTGCCACTCACAGGCTTCACGATGCCTTGAGGTGGAACAGCATCACTGCTTATGTGCACCCACGTAGCATCAGAAAACTGGTCAGAGCCCAGGAAATAGGGCACTTAGCCCAGGAGAGCTAAGGTGATAATGTATAAGGCCTTGGCACAGTCATTTGTGCCTCAAGAGCCCCTGAGCAAATGGTTGGTCATACTCACGAAGTACGTGTTGAGGAACAGCAGAAAGCTAAGCTACCTGCAGTCACATCACAGGCTGGGAAGGCAGTGAAACTACCTTTGTGCTGGCTGGGAAGAGACATCACTGAGCTGCAGTTCAAACTCTGGCACAGCACTAGGGTTATCCTTTCAAAAATACTTCTGGAAAATGCTTAAAAGCAATTAAAAAGCAAGTAAGGCTACAAAGTGTGCGCTGAAACAGGAACAGACTGGGGCAAGAGGAGAAGAGCGAGGTCAACAGGCAGGTGCATCTTCTCCCACCCTTTTTAATGTTCCATCAGCTTCTGGTTGGGTCAGCTCTGCCACCTGCCCTTCTGCAGTTTCTGGAGCATCCAGCACTCGCCCACAAGGAGCTCATCCTATGTTCATTCTAATTGCTTCCAGCAGATTAGTGGAGGCAAATGGAGCTTATTCAACTCTGGCTGAAGACAGCTAGACAACTCTCAGAGATGAGATCTTTCTTAGCCAGTCAAGCAGCGATGGTAGCTTTGAGAACCTGGGGTCATATCATTATGCCCTTTATTACATTTCATAAAAACTATATATTACAAATGTAACATTGTAGACCTGGACAAGCAGCTTTTGCCATACTGCAAGCATAGGAGAATTCTTCAACACTTCGGCTTTTATTGTCTAACAATTTTCTTTAAAATAATCAATCAACATATTATGCAAGAAGAAAAATTAAAAAGTACAATAGACTGACTAGCAAAATAAAAATTCAGATTTAAAAGACATAAACACAAAAGACCTTTTAACTTACTATAGTTCTCCCTCTTGAGTTGACTTCTAATATTTCTTTGGAGATGCAGATTATATATATATAACCTTGCTGTGAGATATACTTCTAAGTCCGTGATTTGTTGAATAAAACTCAATGAAAAATTATATATATAACTGATTCTTTTTTAAATGATTCAAACATTTAGTATCATGATAGCATTCCTACCTAAAGAATGCTGAAGTCCACCTGCACAGGACACAAGGTAGAGCTTTATAATGCAGCTAGGTTTTTGGTCCTTCAGCATCTAGATCCAGCTTGGACATCATTTAGGTACCTAAGCAGTTAGATAGTTCAGATAATTTCAGGACCCAAAGTGGACATGGAGGAGGAGTAGGGATTGTTTCTTTATGTCTACACAGTAGAAAAATATCTACTCAAATTTATACAGATAAAAATGGTTTTGTTAATAGTTGATCCTTCCCCTCCTCATCATTGGAAGACAAGATTATCAAGCCAATAGGAAGAAACATTTCACAATATTACCAACAATTTTAAAACAAAAACAAAAGAATTTTTTTTTAAAAAAATTTACAAGCTCTGGGAAAAGAGTATACATGATGAAGGATCTGTTTGCATAGATGTAATCAGTAAGCCTGATAGCAACACAGTCAGGCATTGCTAGCACAGACCCAGGAGGCACAAAGTGAAAAGAAAGCAGGGCCATGGAGTCTGATAAAATAGTGGCAATGGAAAGAGCCCTCACAAGCCATCACTATGTTTTAGCTATCTTTGGTGACCATGTTTTAAGAATGCATTTAATTACCTTCTGCTTTGCTTTCCAATTGCTATCTAGATAGCTGACTCCAAAGTGAACTGTAAATTCACCATTAGCTGTTTGGTTTGAGGTGAAAAGTGGGCAGGTGAAGCAGGCTTCACCACCTCACGTGGGCATTTGCAGCAGGCTTCACCACCTCACGTGGGCATTTGCAAGATCTAAACTCAAGACACAAACCCTGGGTTAGCAGCAAGGATTCTCCAAACGGCGATACTACTGATGAATGTGTCAGTCAGCAACAAGGACTTCTGCCAGCATGTAGGCTCTCTCTCAACTGTCAAAATCAGGGTACAAAACCTGGTCATGCTCTCTCTTCCACTATCCTAGTGGATTGCCCCCAAGCCCACCAGTTCCCTGCTGGACCTGGCCCCCTGCCTGCTGCAGCAAATGCCCCAGCAGGGATAAAACAGCTTTGCAGTGGTTTCTGTGCCATTTGGAATATGCATACCGCAGTTAAAAAATCTTTGGTATTAGACAAGAAAGGCTTGAGCAAGGAGCAGCAAGAGTGACATTTAAGGTAGCAAGCATGAGGCATTTTAGAAGAAACCACTATTCACCTCAGAGAAACATTCCCATAAAACACAAAATGACAGAATCTGTTCCAATGGAACATAGCCATGAGAGAGGAGTTCTTGAAAACACATCT
Organism: Todus mexicanus; assembly: GCA_013389965.1. Taxonomy (NCBI): domain Eukaryota; kingdom Metazoa; phylum Chordata; class Aves; order Coraciiformes; family Todidae; genus Todus; species Todus mexicanus. The sequence goes on along the minus strand of WEIS01077784.1, from coordinate 3,944 downwards.
CTGATCTGAGAGATAAAATTAGAAAACTTGAAGCTGACTGTTGTGAAACAGTCTTTGCATAGTCCAGTAATTTAAAAAAATTTAGATAAGTGTTTGAGTTGATGTCATGACCTCTGAGAACAACAACCGCATTGGTACAAACTTTGTTGGGGCCTCTGAACTTTGTGCTGTTGATCAAAAGTGGCCAACGTCAAGGCTTACATGAGCACAGGAATAAATTCAGTACAGCACTCAATTTGCTTAAGAACTTTCCCATTAGTACACAAACAGTATTACTTCGTTCAAGACCCATACCTGCTTGTTTGAGGAAAGTCTTTATGAAAATGCCGCCACCACAGTTTATGTGAAACATAACTCCAGGAAAAAAAATTAGTAGCGGCAACTCAAACAATAAGTTGTAGTCCATGGAACTCAGGAATAGACCTGCCTTGAAGGAAACAAAAGTGCTTTTCATCTTAAGAAAACTTTGACTTTTTCAGGGGAAAAAAATGAAAAAGGAAGTCCTGGTCCCAAAATGGTATTTTGTTTCTAAGAAGTGGAAACAGTACCTTGAGGAAAGGAGTCTCTGCTTCTCTCTGGAAGGCAGCTTGAGGGCCTGTCTCCTTTCATAAATTATGTTTCCATGATGTCCCACATTTTATAAAGAAACATAGGAAACTAACTCCATTTGCAAAAACTTCGCTTCATTTGAGCCTTCCTCCACCATGACTGTTGGACAATATTTCACCAATCCTTGTAAAAAAAACTTTAGCTTAATAAAATTTCTATACTGATGAAATAAAATTTAAGCAAATAGAATATTTTTTTTATATTTTGTGTATATATAATTATATACATAGAGACATATATAGATTTGCAGTAATTAAATCATTCTGAAGAAACTCTCTCCATGTGAAAGAATTCCACCATGTAAAAATGAATTAAAGCACAAGGTATAAATAAATACCTATTAAATGTATCTTTCACCTTGGGGAAGAAAGGGATGGAAATTTTTTTCCCCCTTTGTAATAGGTAGAGTTTTTTCTGCTGCAGTAAATATGGGGATTTATGAATATTGTTAGAAATCTGCACATATTCAGTATTTAGAAATCCTCTACTCCTGAATTGCTCTTTTAATCCAGACAAGTCAATTGCTGCTGGTACTCTGTTTTTCAGTCACATATTCTTCTTTCCTTAAAATCACGAGTCACGCTGCCCTGTTCAGAACATGAGGAAAAACGTGCACACTACTTACATGCCTCTGTAAGACCAAGGCACTAAAAATCCTTAAATTAAAACTGGTACAGTATTTCAGGCTTAAAAATAAATGTAGGTGAAGCTACCTTCAGCACAAAGTAAAACTCACCCCCTTGGGAAAAAAACATGCCTAACACTGTAAACAGGAATAAGTGTTGTAATATTTATGAGTATTACGGTGCAGGGAATACCGTCTGCAAGCCTCTGATTTTGACCATACATTCATTTTTATCATAAACTGTTCTAAAATTAGAAGAGGCCATGATCTGAAAAGTATCCTTTCTGTTTAGTCCTAGCAGATGGAAACCATGAGGTGCTTTCTCAGCTTGAAACTGTTCCAAAACCTGAGGCACTAATCTGACATATTAAACCAAATTTATATAAAGTCTTGTGTCTTTACATCATGCAACATCATTTATGGCATGCTGGGCAGTGACAGTTTAAGTTATGAAAAAGCTGTATCTCACAGCAGATCAGAGCTAGCTTTATAGCAGGTCTCATGAATTTCTTTATCCAGAAAGAATAAATTTTGTGTGTGAGCATTCTGTATAGTGCCCCTGCAGAGTAATAGATTAAAACTGGATTTTAGCATTTACCTCTTGCTCAACTATAAATCAGAAATTAGAATTGATAATGGCAGTTATCCATCAACAGCTATGCAACTGCAGATGAGCAGGAGTAGTTTTATGGATAAAAGGAGTTCCTTTTTTTTATTACTATTAAAGAAAATCTATCCTCTTTTATTTCAAATGTTTCTAAGCTCTGAATAGAGAGTGATTAGATCCATGCAGGCCATCAGCATGGATAAGGTAGATGGATTTGAAGCAATGCTTCTCCAGATTGCAAAACATTTTTCTGAAACTCCAGCAGCAGGCTTGAGCTCAGGTGCAGCAGTTCACATTGCAGATCCCTTCTGACAGAAGACCTGGAAAGAACATCTACCACAGGCGGCAGGATTCTGCTCCTCGGTTCATCGTTGTATTTGTTGGGCAATTGAAAGCTTTACGGAACTCTTCAAAGTTGCTCATGGCACCAATAACTCTGCAGAGAAAAGAAAAGTGATTAACATGCAGATTGTATTCTGTTAAACACTACAGGCCTGTGAAAGTTCTTCAGTGCATTCACTTCAGGTTGAATTCTTAGACTTTCCATGTCATTTTTCCACAAATAAAACCAAAAGGTTGAGGAGAAGCACTCCCAGTTAAAGTTAATGTGAAGACAATCTTGTTTCATTCAATGCTTTCAGAAGCATCTTTAGGAGAAACTGAATGAAAACCAATCATGTTTTGTGGATACTATGTTATTTAGAACAATTTCCTAATCCGACCCTTGGTAGCAGAGGTGGGAAATCAGCAGTAGCCTTACACAGTGGAATCCTTCTTCTAGCACCTGCCAATTTTTTGCAGTCCAGCAGGTAGGAGCAGGTAAGCACACACTATGGCTGCACTGGAAATGGTTTGATTTGGTTCATGTCAGCCTGCAGCTGGGAGTGCAGGCAGAGTCCCTCTTACTGGCCAGCTCAGACTTACATCAATGAGCATGCTCTAATATTTTGAAAATACACTTTTCGAGATTTCTGCCCTGACCAGCACCCAGGCTGTCTTGCTTCCACCACAGTAGGTGTGACACTGAAAGAGCAGCACATCCCTGCCTCACGTGAGCCAAACAATGTGTCTTCATCCCAGACTGGCACCTTCAGATACAGCAGAAGAGCTCACTCTTTGTATTCAGTTATCCTTAGCTCCTGCTTTCATACCTGTGTTATTTCATGCTCTTAGAAATTTTGTTACCATTGCTAGATTTGGGCTGTGTTGTTTCCTGATTTTCTCTATACTTCTAAGCATCTTGGAATTTACAAACCTGAAATTTGCAACGGTATTAAACAGCATCCTGAATTAAAAGCAGGAAAGTATCTAACAAAATATGAAACGTATGCCTTTCCACCCTCTTTGTTACGCACTGGGAAGGCATTTTTCTCCACTGCAAACAATCAGTTTCTCAGCATAGCTCAGCATGGTAGAAAACATTCTTATTACATTGATTAGACTTTCTGTGGCTCTGAAAATTTGCAGTCAGCTGATGGAAAAATGTCTAAAGGTCAGTTTTGTAGGAAGAACTACAAAAATGAGGTTAGGCTTCAAATAAGATATACAGCTTTATGGTAAAAACATTACAAATATATATTCAGGGACAAGAGCTGGTCATGCAGAACAGCTGCTGAGGTTGATGGGAGTTCTGCTTACCATGCCAACGATTTCACTGTGAACCTGGCACTCAAAAACATTGAAGACACATGATAAAGAAAATCTGCCAATTAAAAATACATAAAACCAGAATCTAGCCAATAAAAGATCTTTATGTGTCCACGCACATGACTTTCTACCCATGGTTTATAGTGCCACAGTTTAACTGTAGAACCAGAGTGAGCTGTCTGGATTTCATCCCTTTGAACTATATTAGAGACACCTTTCCTTGAATGGTTGACTCTGGACTCCCTTCACAACCAATAGAAAGATATACTTGCAGAGTCTAAATGTCTAAATTTATTATATACAGAAGGATATGATATATAGATATATCTACAGATATATATGTACTTTCAAAATGCCTGTTCTTTTTTAACTGTGAAGAGAATCTCAATACTATCTGCCACAATATCCTCACAGCCAAGCTTAAGCAAGTGCTGACTGGGTGATTGTGCAGTGAGA